>JAYXIM010008137.1:0-86285 GCA_037575425.1 Anastrepha fraterculus | reverse complement strand
ATTAAAAAGCGGGATTTCCCATACAAAATTTCTCTCCTAAAATCTGAGATTATAAAATAATCCTAAATAATACCGATACTTTTCGATATACAACCCTGTGTTTTCTGTGTTATCGGTAATTATTATTACGAATGTAAAGAGAAACATCAAAATAAAAACTAAATGAAACGGATGCCAGCAAAGAAAACAGGTCTGTAAACATAATTCTAATAATTTTTTTTTTAAATATTATTAATTAGGGATTCATTTTACAGAAAAAAGCGTGTGTCCATAAACGTTTTGACCTCTTATTACTTATTATAAAATCATAATTTTTTGCAACCTCAGTAAACGTCGCATACGGATTTCCTCCAACTGTTTATTATTATATATATATATAATTGGCGCGTACACCCTTTCTGGGTGTTTTGCCGAACTCCTCCTCCTATTTTGGCGTGCGTCTTGGTGTTGTTCCACAAATGGAGGGACCTACAGTTTCAAGCCGACTCCGAACGGCAGATATTTTTATGAGGAGCTTTCCCATGGCAGAAACATATTTGGAAGTTTGCCATTGCCTGCCGAGGGGCGACCGCTATTGGAAAACACTTTTTCTTCATTTTGGTGTTTCACCGAGATTCCAACCTACGTTCCCTCTGAATTCCGAATGGTAGTCTCGCACCAACCCATTCGGCTACGGCGGCGTTTATTATTAGCAGCCAATTAATTGCACAGTTGAATTAGCTATTCCTTCTCCTTGTATTTTCTTCATATCGTTAATAATAATTAAAGAACCCAAAAACACCGAAATATTCTACCAAAATAATTTCTATTAATAAAAACCTCTCAAAGCAGTATTGACAGCTGATTGTAAATTTTGCTGGTAATCTGCCATATGTGAACGGGTAGATTAGTTTGGTGGATTTATAGGTGATTAACGCATATGCGAACGTATTATTAGTCCCATTTCCACTCGAATATACTTGACTTGATTATACTGCCTACAAGAACTAGTTAAGTCAATCTCTCCTAATATTTTAAACAAAAATGGATTTAAATGGATGGATGGAAAGGAATCCATTATTTTTGCGCAATAATCCTAGATAATAAAAATTCTTTCTTAAATACAGTGGTCTTATCGATAATTATTTTTACGAATGTGAAGATAAACGTCAAAGGAAAAACTAAATGAAATGGATGCCGGCAATGAAAAGAGGTTTGTAAACATAATTTTAATTAAACTTTTGTTAGATATTATTAATTGTGCAGTCATATTATAGAAAAAAGCGTGTGTCCATTGACGTTTTGGCCTTTATTGATTATTATAAAATGTAATATGTTAGTTGACTTCGTTTAAGGATTTCCTTCAACTGTCTATTACTAGCAGCCAAGCCAATTGCGCAATTAAATTAGTAATCCTTCTTCTTGTCTTTTCTCTATATCGTTAATAATAATTAAACAAACCAAAAACTTCAAAATATTCCACCAAAACAATTTCTATGAAGAAAAACCTTTTAAGTATTGACATCTGGTTGTCAGATTTGCAGGTTATCTGCCATATGTGGCTACCCGTCCGTTAATTTTGTGGATTTATTTCTAATTACTGCATATGTGAACGTACTTTTATGGTCGATCTTTAGCTAATAGGAGATGCTATATGACTACTAACATGCCGGCCAACTTCTATTATTTCTGTGATTTTATCGGCATTTTCTTGCCACCTTGCCAAAAAGCATAAACTTTAAATTGTTTGAGCAATACTTTACGATGCTAATATTAGTTATTGAGAAAAACCGGATTAGTCTATTTCTCAATACTCATTCAACATTAGATCTAGTCTACCAACTTATATAAAATTAGATAAATCAAAATATATTCTGCAAGCAGTAATTTCAGTTTTTCCCCGATCTGTAAAATCTTATTTTACTCCCTAATCCAATTTATAAACTATATAATTTAAGTTTTATTTACAATAAACTGAAAATTTTGTTGTCAGTTCGCGAGTTGAAATAAAAGTTCGTGCGTTTTCAGTTCACTCGTAAATGAATCAAACGTACAGAGCCCATGCACTTACCTATGCTCCACTAAACTATATTCTTCGCTAGATATAAATTTTAGCATGTGGAAGCAGAAAAGCATTATATCTTCGCCACGTTTCTCTCGATCAGGAAGCTGATGACCAAACAAATACCAATCGTAGGCTAATGTAAAGTATGTGATCTGCATATGATCTAGTGATTGATGAATGAGGCCATCCGCCCAAAGCGAAATACGTATTAAAGAAATGAATAGCGGGGTCCGATCCCAGCCGCTGATGCAATGCACCAAAAGACCACTATTCTCTTCTTGCAAATACTTAAGCATTGCTTTCAGGTAATTTTGTGTGATCTCCACCAAATCCCATTTCTGGTAGTCTTCCCAGTTAATGTCGAGATCCATTGCGGGTCCAATTTTTGGTATACTGATGTTGGCATCATTAAATGGCAGTTCCCAATTGTATTGTAAATCATTAGCCATGTAATTGTTATCGCGGAACTTTTTGAAGAATTCACAACCGGGATATGGCAGGGACAGTATGTTGAAATTGTCGTAGTGATTTGCAGGATCGGCTTTCTCCGATGAAGAAACACTATAATAAACGAAACATGTAAAATAAATGCAATATTTGTAAATGAGGAACGTACAAAAAGAACACTTAAACAGAAACTGTGTTAAATACGTATGACCTTGAGGGAGTAATATACATACACATATGTATGTAGGCAAACAGAGAGATCTAACTATATTGCTTTACCTTACCTAAACATGAAGTAAACAGTCACACAGAACAGTCCTCAAATAAAAAAACTGTAGGCTTTTTCAACAGACAGATCTGATAGTACTTCTCAGAATTTGTATTGTATTAATTCATAGTTTCCAGCCACGTAAGATTTTAATACCTATTTGGGTTTTAGTAGTCCTTCGGAAACTGTTACCGTAATATATCACCGAAAGGCACTGCACCAAAAACCATCATCATCATCAAATCTCTTACATGGTAGAACGTATTATAAATTTCAATGGTTAGGAGAGTACGGTTTGTTCATAACTGGTGCTTGTTTTTTTAGAAGCTAATCACTACCAGCTAGCCACTAACTTTTCTGGTAGCGTAAGTCCGACTATAAGACAAGAATACAAATATAAATATTTGAAGCGGAAGTCTACGTAATAGAAAGATGTGCTCACTTTAACATTAAACGCAACTATAACAACAGAATCATAGCTCACCGATAGCCAGGCAGCAATCAAGGCTCTCAACTCTTTCCCAGTTACATCAAAGCAGGTGTTTGATAAGATGAATAGCTTAAGCTTGAACAACCAGATACGTATCTAATGGGTTCCATGGGTTCCATGGCTCATATGAAATACTGGGAATGAAATGGCAGATAAATTAGCTAAGAAAGAGGCTATCCCCCCACTAATAGGCATAAAATCCTTTTGCGGCCTAGGAAAGGGTATCTTCTCCTCTTATATACAGGAACGGTAGGCCTTAGAAAAATGCTTTCGATGGCGCGGATCAAAAGAGATAGATGAGTTGGTTTAAAAGGACATGAGAATAGGTGGTTAGTGTCGAACGGGGTACCTTCATATGCCGGTCATATGATGTGTTGAGTATGTCGGGTTCGATTCTAAATAGGTAGGAATTTAATATGCAACTATATCTGGAATGTGATTATGCCAATGTAACGCGGGTTCTATGAGGAATCTGATGCTCTTCGCCCGGCATTCCCATAGTTCTACATATCGGAATGACTCGAGTGTTTGCCGAACAAGTGCTGCTGTCCCAGTAAACTAACCCTACTAAGTGCATTAAACCCCACTCTTTGCCTGTCGTCTCTAGAGCAACTCTATGCAGCAAGGTTACTTCAAATTTTTCTTCTCAGGATCGGGCGTCTATTCCTGCAGCGTTTGCCAAAAACAGATCCACTTAACTCAACTTTGGTTAAATGCAACCAGAGCAACGGGTGGTGCCAACTTAAGAGCTGCTTAGGTGCTTTGCAGTTCGTAAAATGGCATCACAAATTGTACTGATTGCATCCAACGGAAGCAAAGCAGCAGCTCCATTCAGCAGAAATAAACTTGTCTTGCTGAATGGAGCTGTTACAGTGACGATAAACGAAGGGTGCGGTGCAGCGCACTAGACTGGGTGAGTTGACTAGGGTAGCAGCCCTTGGTCACGAAAACCCTACTCATTCCGGTATGTACAACCGACTGCCATGGGAATGGGATTGTCTTTGAATTTATTGTGATTTCCATTCATCAACAGTTTTAGGTACAATATAGTTTTTGACTCAATGTTAACTAAAAATATTTTTATAAACTAAAAATACTTACGTCATAAAATATTTGACCTTCCGTTTTTCTACCATCAAATCAGCGATTGTGTTGACGTTAAGTGTATTCAGCAGCGAAACATCACTTTTGATCACTTCGCTATAGGAAAACTGTACCTTCGGATCGATGGTCAATGATGAATCCTCAGAAGCTTCAGAATTTTCATCGTAATTAGGACGTTGTTGTGCATCGGTACCACTACTTGATGTTATGCGATCGTAAGCGTAACGACTATAAGCTTCGTGCAGCACAGAAATTGTGGCCGAGCGACAAATTAATTTGCCACGAAAAAGGATGACTGGCACAACGAAACGTTGGCGGCAACGCGCATATCGAGCATATGTTATAAATTCGCGAATTTTGCTTACATCATACAAATCCTCATAAATGGTGCGCTGCATTTGTGTATGTGGCCGTGGAGGTTTCGCTGGAATTGAGACAAATGAACTTGTTGTACTACAGTCACTATCGCTGCCGAACGATATGTTAAGAATGTCATTATCAGCTGTAGCTTGTTGAAGCTCAAGGGGAGGTGATACCATAGCACGATTCGGACTGCCACTATTGGCTTTAGCTGTATTGCGTTTAGTTGGGCTAGACTTGACGCTTTTCGAGTCACCTTTAGGACTATTCCCATTTTCGAGATTACTATTCAGCACGTTCGAATTACTGCCTGCAGATGTGTCGTGGCCATGTTCGTATTCAGGTATAAATATGCGTGGAGGATAACGTGTACTATGTATGCCGCCAGTGTTATCTAAATCAATAACACTGTAGTCAAGTTTCATAAGATATTCGCAGTTGTTCAAGGTAACCGCGTCCTGTGAAGAGAAAAAGGTATAATCTTACTAAAAATTTATCAAATTTACTGTGTTTAGTTTTGTATATGCAAACTGTGAACTTGTTTAGACATATTAATAAGTAAACTTATAGATGTTCTTAGCCTATTCATTTAAGACAGGATCTACTTCTACCGCAGCAACAAATTGGGTGGCTACCGTAGTGCATCCGGCTTTGTATTAAGGCCAGGTTACCCTTGATTTGTGTGCTTTTTTAAATAAACTTTATTCATAGTACAAAATATATTTATTAATCAATTTTTTTACATGTGAAAAAACAAATATTAAATTGCTTAAAAAAAATTTTTTTTTTTTTCAAATGGTGGCTTTCAAAATGGCTGCTAAATTTTAGCTGATTCGTAGTTGGATGCCATCATATCTCGAAAACGAATTATCTGAAAGTAAAAAATCAAACGGTTTCATCTTCTGTATTGAATTGGTTATAGCCGCAAGCAGAATCACAAACATTTATTGTTATTTAAAAAAGTTATAAACAATTAAAAGTGAAAAAATAGTGGCAAAAAATTCAAAAGTCCGCCATTTTGTTTTTTTTTATTAAAAATATTTGATTCTGCTTGCGGTCATAACCAATTCAATACAGAAGATGAAACCGTTTGATTTTTTACTTTCAGATAATTCGTTTTCGAGATATGATGGCATCCAACTACGAATCAGCTAAAATTTAGCAGCCATTTTGAAAGCCACCATTTGAAAAAAAAAAAAAAAAATTTTTTTTAAGCAATTTAATATTTGTTTTTTCACATGTAAAAAAATTGATTAATAAATATATTTTGTACTATGAATAAAGTTTATTTAAAAAAGCACACAAATCAAGGGTAACCTGGCCTTAAGATCAACTTCCGCAAAGACGATCAGGATAACGTTTTTCAGTTTTGATAGCATAGAAATGAAGCAGGTTCACGATTGCCAGTGTCTGTCGAGGGCGACCGATATTAGAAAGAACGTTTTCTATCATTTGGTGTTCATGTCCGGATATTCGAGCCTGGGCACTTCCGAATGGTAGTAACGCACCAATCCATTCGGCTAAGGCGGAAAGCTCTTTATAAAAGTCGGCTTAAAACTGTAGTTCCCTATACTTGTGGAACATCAAGACGAACACCACAAATAGGAGGATGGTCTCGGCCAAACAACTAATAAAGGGTGTAAGCGCTGATTTATATATATTTTTTTTAATTTTAAGATTTTGATTTAAGTTGCGGGGTTATCAATGCCTCTATGAAAAATAATATAGTTCATTTTTTTTTTAACAAAGCACGAATTTTTCCTTGCAAGTGTTATACATATGTATTAGTTCGGTGACAATAAAGAAAGCTCAGGTTCACATAACACACTGCAGGGAACTCTCCAATGAAAGTAAGCAATAGTGCCAATATTTGAAGTCAAGCAAGCTTTTTGA
This sequence comes from Anastrepha fraterculus, assembly GCA_037575425.1. Lineage (NCBI taxonomy): Eukaryota > Metazoa > Arthropoda > Insecta > Diptera > Tephritidae > Anastrepha > Anastrepha fraterculus. The sequence continues at coordinate 79,679 of JAYXIM010008137.1, read as the reverse complement.
GGGCCTGAAATGGATTAATATTTAAAAATTTGCCAGGCGGCAAGAGTTGGTTACATACACATTCAAGTAAATATAAACCACACTTTCCAATCAGGGCGACAATAAACCCAATAAAACCAGTGCCAAATCAACAAAAATACGCATACGTGGACTAGGAGCGAAAAATAAATAATGTACATAAACCAGAAAACCAGTAACGCTGTCAATGAGGTCAATGAAATGTTGTTGACTTTGAGATGCGACAGCATTCTGGATTGTAACAAACTTACATACAATGCAGCTAATCGCGTGGTAGACCGGCCGGTCGAATATTTTATATTTATAAACGCATATGGATATGTACATGCATTAGGGTGATATACCTACATATCTATTTATATAAAAATAGTATATTTCTTTCGAAATTTATACAATAGATGTTTTGAAAACGCATTTTTTTCAGCAACACAGAATTGGAGCTAAGCGGGGGATGATGAGGAAAATCCAGCCTTATTTCAGAAGAAATACTGGCTCATGATATTTGCTGACCGCGTATGGTGAAAGCACATATCAAACTCCATCTTGTTTGCCATGTGATAAACTGAAACCTTAGGCCCAATACCTAATTGGGCCTTACCAGTGCGCTTTCAGACCTAGTCGCTCCAGTGTCAACCAAGTATTCACGCTGTGGCAGAAGAAGACCCATGAGGACCAAGTTGACACGCACCACCTATTCGTCGACTACAAGACAGCCTTTGATAGCCCGATTCGCGACCAACTATATCGCATAATTTCTGAGTTCGGTATCCGTGCTAAGCTGATACGGCTGTGCAGAATGACGTGGAGCAGCTCACAAAGCTCCATCAAAATAGAAAAGGGCGAACCTTTTGATGACCCTTAAGGTTTCATACAAAATGACCCATTGTCATGCGATTTCTTCAACATGCAGAGTGTGGTTCGCAGGGCAGGATAAAATAAAACGTCCAGCTCCTTGCATATTCTGAAGAGCATACCAAGCGGGATCTCGCCGCCCCTTTTATGGCTATTGAAAGGAGTCCGCACGATTGGGTCTGGCGGAAAACGAGGTCAAACCCAATGCTGGCGTCCTGCAGGGAGTCGCAGTAGTAAATACCTCTCTCGACGACCGAAAACAACAGTCTCAAGACGCTCATCATCCCGGTGCTTTTCTATAGCGCTGAAGCCTGGACAGTTAAACAATCAGATGCAACCGCTCCTGCAGTTTTCGAGAGGAAAGTATGTTACTTCGCATGGTCTTTGGCCCTACTCGCGTAGATGACGGTTATCGCATTCGAATGAACCGCGAGCTGTAGTATGAGCTTTACGGAAGTATTGACATAGTCATACTAGTCATCTTGCAACAACTAAGATGGCTGATCATGTCGTTCGAATGGAAGGAACTGCTAATTGGCGGTCGACGGCGAAGAAGACGTCCTCGTGTCCGTTAATACGTACATATACCAAGTTAATACACACATTTATCCAAAAGTGGGTGTGAATTATATTAATTATTGTTCGAATTTTCGTGCGCACGGGCGGACGAACGCACACAAGCGTGCGGGTATATGTAAATATGCAAATGCAGAAATAAACACTTTTACGAATTCGACAAATTTTAGATCTACCCTCGTACTAAAGAAATATGACAATGTACAGCCGCTTTGCAAGATTGTAAGCCAGAAAACGGCGTTTTTATGTACAGAAGCGCTTTTACTATAAGTTAAAAATAGTGAAATAAGTAACCAGCAACAGTGATAATCAAATATTTCGAGCGTGTACTTTCGACTCGAATCTTTTTTTTTTCCGCGCAAACCATTAGCTCTACCAGCAAGCAAAAAGTTAATATTATTTAATGCAACACATGCATTTGTGCGTATGTTTTTTGTATTAACATATGTACTTTGCAATTCAGCATCGCACCGGTAAGCATCAAGTTCAACCGGTTTTAGTACTTAGGCAGCTGGTATGTTAAAAAAAAGCATACAATACGAGTATAAATTCCCCGAAGTACGAGACACACAACGGTAAACAATGGTAGTGGCTGACACGTGTTGCATCCTACCGAACAGTATTTAATAATTTTCAATTACAACTTTCAATGTTGTACACATAATGCAAAATAAAAGGCTACAACGAATTCAGCAAGAATTCAAAATCAACACTGATGTATGTATGTATGTACATATATACACACAAACATTAAAATCAAAACAATAATCAAAGCCGCACCCTGCCCTGTGGCGTGCATCTTTAGCGTAGCTAACTACTGTTGCAGCTGTTTCTGTTGCTGTTGCTTAGTAAGGCCATCGTCTCAAGTCTAACAAGCTAAAAATAACAAAAATGTGATATATGTACTTGTAAATATATACTTATAGATAGCCATCACACGCTGAACTCGGTATACTCATGCAACAAACAACTTTATTGATAGCACAACAACAGTTCAAGCGGCTGCCGGGGTGGGCCACGCCAACCAGCTCGAAAGCGGCGGCGGCGAATGCTGTTAATAGTTTTTTGTTTTTTTGTAAAGCACGACAACGACTAAATGACGCCGCTGCCGGCGCAGCGTTCATTGTGCAAAGTATAAGGCAATAAAAATACGAGGAATTACTTCGCAAATAAAGCGAAAAAAGTAAAACACGTGAAAGAAATCGCTCAATGCATTTAGACGTGTAACGAAACTTATGGCACAGTGAAGCGCACTTATGGGTAAATTTGTCAAAACTAAAAATAAAATTATTAAATCAATCGTGCTAATATGTGCTAAAGATAGGGGGAAAATTACCTGTATTTACTAAAGTCGTTGTTGCAGCAACATTACATTACATATATGTATGTATGTACATAGCCTTGCCTAATTCAGTGAGCCTGTTAACTGTTATTATCAAGAGTAGACTCAGGAAACAAGTAACAATTAATAAATATATAAATTACACAACATGAAAGCCAATAGCCGATATGATGCAAGTGTTTGTTTCCACTGCTGGAAGGCACTTATGCAGAGGTCAGATTATATTTGTTCGAAAAAATCGTAAAAAATTGGGTAGACATATTGCAACGTACCAGAGTAAGTTAATAAACGTCTGAAAATTATAAGACAAGATGGCATTATAATTTTCACACTTTTAAACTCGATTTTTCGCACAAAGAACGAAAATTAAAAAAGTCAATGTTTACCACTAGATACCGCGGGTTGTTGTTGTAAAATTATAAGAAACAAATTTTTGGGGAATGTTACTGAATTGATTGCCTTTGGTCGGATTTAAATTCGATCCGTTCAGGTAACGTAAAACCAACTGTCGGCGGAATGCGTTGCCGTCTGCCCTAAGGTAGTTTAAAAGTGACGTTTCGCTGCAGCGTTCTAGAATATACATACATAGGTAAAAAAGAGAAAATTCTATACATTTTTCAGTACCACTACGATTAAGACGAAAAGTCGAAGCAAAGCGATGGTTCCAACGATTCCGTTCTGGTAATCATCCAGTCCAATCGGCATGTGAGCATTTATTCCATTAACCATAAATTGAAGATTAATCAGAAAATCGGTTGGAATCAAATGTTAAAGAATAATTATAACTATCTTATCGTACGTATAAAGCACCTATAAAGGTTGAAAACGTTTCAAATTACAAAATATTTGGATATTGAAAAACTATCCAGTAGATGAGTGGCGCCTTTGCCCCAAACGTTTGGCAGCTTCTACAATTTGACAATATTCATTCGCATTCCAACGAGTTTTTTTAACAATTCGTAAGTTATACAGTGAACTTTTTCTGGTGAATCAAAGTAGAAAAATAAAAACTAAAAGTAAGTGACGAGATATTATTTACATATTTACCTCGCCTTAGAAAATTAAACCCATTACCGATGCCTATTATACAACTCTGCTGGACCAAGTTACCATTAGCTTAAAGCAAAAATTACAATATCTGGCGAAGAAGAAAGTTTGTTTCCACCAGCACAAACGCGTTGGCGCACGAGTCTACAGCTCCCTTATCCAGCACATTCTCCAGATTTGGTCTCCAGTGACTATTCACTGTTTAGAAATATGAGAAAATGGTTCGCCCATGTCTATTTCGCGCAAATCGAGGGGCGATTCAAAAAATTTGGAGAAATAATTAATTGAATGCATTGAACGAAGGCTATGTTGAAAAGCAAACTTTTTTTCCCAAATAGAGTGTTCCGTTAACTTATACATATGTATAAAGTGCCCGCTATTGACTATGATACCTATCCGGGCGTGCATAAATTAACTTGACAATCAGCTGAACGATGTCTAAATGCATAGAAACATTCATTATTATACACATCATATGATATTATTATACCCACTGTGCATTTTGATTTTATTACAAGCAAATGCAATAAAATATATGCACATGCACTAATGTATATGTAGATATGAATGCTGAGAGACGTCATTCAGTGAGACGTCATCGCCGAGAAAGAATAATCATCGCTACACAAATCACAAACAAATCCAATGACACCACACCACTACACAACCACGCAACCACGCAACCACGCAACCACGAAACTAAATGACAAACCGACCGGCAGATGCCAAAGCAACACAAGCTTACGATCTCTTCCCTCCAATTGAATGCAAATTCTCCAACTGCTTATATTTGCTTTTGCTGCATTGCGTTGCAGTGCCTCGTCTCAGGCGAACAATGCAGCGCTGTTGTAGTTATCGTGCTGCCATATAGCGACCCACTGCCACGTTTTATTCGAAATGAGCATGCTACGATCGCTTCTGGGTGCCTGATACCACGTCTGAGCGATAGTCCGCAGCAATGTGCGCGCACTACTCGCCTCATATGGGTGTTGTTGGCTGTTTCACAGGACTGCGATGAGTTTAGTAGTTTTGATAGTTTTGCTCAAGTATCAAGCACAGGTCGGTTGGCTGGCTGGCCTGATTCACTGGTTAACTGCTTATTGCTTTGCCCACTCTACATAATTGTATGGTATTTACATACCCACTATGCAGTTACCGATAGCCGGCATTCATCGGCACACCAACCCAAAAGCAGAAAAGCAGTTTGAAGAAAGAAAATATGTAAAAGAGTACCACTGCTGCTGCTGCTGCTTCAAGGTCGTTGATTGTGTAAAACCCGGATTTTAAAGACTTTTCAACTGCTGGGTAAACAGCAGCAGCAGACGCGTGCGCTCACAGCCATAATATTGCTTGGATGGGCAGCTTACTGGCATATATGTAGCTCCGTTTAGACTCGATGCTGCCAGCTTGATATAATTGCTGAATGCCACTGAGCGTAGCCCACACCCACCCAGCCGCTGTCTCAACAGCACAGTTCCAAAGAGGTGCAGCAGTTGTAAGTAGTAGCTATAGCTGATATGGCCGTGGCGTTGTGGTTGCTGCCGAGCTGCATTGTGAGTTGGTCAGATTCTCAACTCATTTTTATTCATTTCTGTCGCTTTGATGTTGTGACGCTGAGAGTTGTCGACACACATTTGAAAAAAAACATCACCGTTGCAGTTCATTTGAAGTCATTGTCGGTTTTATATTCGTTTCCTTACATGTAGCCATGAATGAAATATAAATGTAGATACTTTGTACGAGTACAGGCATACGTTACTTATTGATGGCCAAAATTGTTATGCACCAAACCGGTTTAAGCTTTTTTTGAATTCTGTTTCGTCTATGCACTCATTTTTTTTTTAATTTTTTTTGCCAGTGCAGTAATCATTGGAAATACGGGATCATGTAGATGTGCTTAAGATAAATTCCAATTTTCAAGCATTTGGCTATAACTGGTAGTAGACTCACTTACATAATTGACTTGGAGCTACTAAGCGGATGTGTATTAATAAAAACATAAACCCGTGTGTAATATATAAAACAAGCACGAAGCACGTGTATATTATATAGCTATAGATGTATATACATATGGTAAAAAACTTATACTAACATACTTAATGAAATGCCATGCAATATATCAGTGCGTTGACCCCACCTCGCATGCATTCAGACTATTGGTTCATGCACATAGCATTAATTTTAAGTATCGGGTGTTCTGTTACTGCATGAGAACTCTCGATATCGAAAACTATAGTTTGACAACTGAGAATCGAAGGTTGGGCAAGTCATCGTGAATCGTTCATCGCCAGAACAACGCTTCCAAGTTGTGGAAATTTACGTTGAAAAAATAAATTTATTCACGCAGTTCATAGAGCACTGGCGACATCAACGGTCCTTATTACTTTAGAAATGAGCAAGGAGTTGGCATTACGGTGAATGGCGAACGCTATCGTGCCATGCTGACTAAATTTCGCACAAATTAATCAGCTATATATCGGCGAAATTTACAATAATTCCACCAAAACCACGCAACTTGCCATACAGCGCGATTAACAATCGATTCAATGCAATATTGGAAAAAGTAGTCAAAAGTTGGACTGATCGAACAAACCATGCAACAATACAGCCGGGGCGGACATACTATGTCGGATATCATATTCAAAAAATAAACGCCCTGATTATTTATCTACCAGATTATAATAAAAACAAATCATTCCAACAATATTTCTGTTTTGTACTTATATTAGTATTTTAAGTTCCCAAGCTCTTAAAAAACACCCGATATATTCGAGTCAAACTATATATACCACAAACCTACATATGTGGAATCGTGGCGGCCGCCGTAGCCGAATTGGTTGGTGCGTGACTACCTATCGGGAACACGTAGGTTGGAATATCCGTGCAGAAAAATGATAAAAAAGGTGTTTCTAATAGCAGTCGTCCAAAACGCATGCCACAAAGAGGAGGAGGAGGTCGGCCAAAGACCCAAAAAGTGTATAAGCGCCAGTTATACATATATATAAGTATACGAGTATAACTTGGTTGGTCCCAGATTGGAAGCCCATTGTAGACATGAAACATAATTCTTAAAGCAAGCAACCGCAGCCCCCAGAACGAATTTCCTTGATCTTATATCTTATTTACGACCTGGATCAAAGAGGTCAAACTGCCATTGCACGCGAAAGTTGATGACAAACCATTTCCGAGAGGTAAAATACGGTTCACTAGATAGGGCTAGTTTACTGGGGCGACAGCCCTTGGTCGGGAAAAACTTGAGTCATCCCGGTAACGTAGAACCGGCTACTGCTAACCACATTTCCACATGCCCCATCAAACCCACTCATCTAACACCCCTCTCCCTTTGGACCCACCTGTCGAAACAGCAACTTTCCTGGGCCTACCGTTACATGAACTAGATGAAGACGACCGGTGATTTACATTGCACTGACAGGGTTTACAGGCCTACAGCAACAACAACAAACCAAGTCCCACTGTATACAATCCAAAGTTACTGTGTGCAACTTTCGATGATTTGTTCTACTTTTTATCGCACGCAACTGCGATCGCCGCTAAGATCCAGAATCGCAACAAGGTTTTGAAGTCTCTATCTGGTAGTACTTGTGACAAAAGCAAACAAACGTAGCTGGCAAAATTTAAGCCAATCGGCCGGTCGTAACCAGTGTAACGCAGTGGATGAAGCTACAGACATGCCAAAATACTGCACCTAGGAGATCTACAGGGTATCTTCTAATGTCGCCTATCCAACATCTTCCTAGCAAAGCGTATATGCTCCCGGTTAAGGAGCATAACACCATGCTCATCAAGTAGTTCCTTCTGGGGTGTTACCGTAGGAACTACCTCAGTAGGCACTTGCTGAAGGCTGAGCCACATCCTAGGTACGTCCGAAGGCATCTCCATCAACAGACTAACGAGAGCCGGAAGCATACCGAACAGCCAATGGACTTCACATCATACAGATAGGCTATCAACGACATCCACCGAGTGTCCCATACCACCTTTATGAACTTTCGCACTCGAATGTCGTTTTCGGAATCCAACCACAACCCATGGCAATCGAAAACTTCAGCTGCATCGTGCTCTCTTCGCATCAGCATGATAGACCTTTTTTAATTCCTGAGGTTCACACCACTTCAAATTCTCTTCAGAAGTACCAACGTTGGATACACCTTATTTCCGAGCGATTCTTCGCCGAAAATGGGCAGAGCAGTTGACGAAAAATGTATGTATGTACATATATGTATGTTAAGTTTTGCCTCACGTTAATCGCCGTTCAAGAGTTGGCAAATATAATCATGTACATAAATACATACATATATTTGTATAACTGTAAAGCTTGAAATGCAAGCAACACTCCCACCTTACATAAATAGACTAGACCTATAACATGAAAATGCATATTCATCGGAGTATGCATTTATATGTAAGTATGCATGTGCATAGGTATGAATAAGTTGATAAAGAAAGTGGAACGAAGTGTTGTTGATAAAAGTAGTTACATATGGGTTGCGTACTATGGGTTGTAATATAAATACATACATACATACATATGTATATTGCTAATAAGTAGATGAAAAAGTAAGATAACATTCATTGATCATAAATGCCAAATCTGGGTTCTGTCGCTCACATGACAGTCGGTGATACGTTACCGGAATAACCCGGAATTAGTCCGGCCAATAACTGTTACTTTTTCCATTACTTGAGAATGTTTCATGCTGTTAAAACAACAACAAGCAAATACAAATTATTCAATAAAGATTTATTAGTTTACAGTAATAAATCTAGGTGCGAACCAGGTATGTGAAATACATTCATACCTACAGGGGTTTTTCAACAAGGGTGTGTCCAAATAGAATAAGTCCCACTGTGTGTGAGGGACAAACGAAGTTTGTTTTTTATTTGCCCGGTGGCAAGGTTCCGAGAGGGAGATCTGATCATACCGTTTTTTTACCATATACATTCATACTAGTATATGTACATATATCTGACGTGATGAAATTATTATAAAGCACATTGAGTTTTTTATTGCATTGACTGTCAGATTTTGTGATTACCAGTCGAGTGGATATTGGTGTAAGGTGCTGTATTGACCATAAAGACCTCAGCATGCCGTAAACTTTGCCAATTGAACGATAAACATGATTACCCCACATTAGTGTTCTGTTGAATAGTACGCCTAGGTTCTTAGACCTGTTTTAAGACCAAACAATTGTAACTTGCCCTCTCGCTAACGAGAAAAGGAAAAATAAAATAAAATTAAAGGACCGAGTGGGTGATAATCTTAATATCACAACCTTCTTAGCTAATAAAAAAGAGTTTCTAACAAACAAATCGATGGTCTCAATAGAATGAAATGGCTCGAGCATCGATCCCACGATAATCGGTTTAAAGTTACCCGACGACCGCAACTTAGAGCTGGGTAAGGACTGCCACTTCAACAGAATGTCCAAATATTTGCTGCTTTAACAGAAGATGTATATACACATGTATGCCAAATGAAACCGAATTTGTGCAACATGTTTACATACATACATATTTATATTTGAAGCCCTATCTAGGCTTCGCTAAGGTACAAGGAGCTGTTTTTAAAGTTCATCTATCTATATTCAAAGTAAGTTTCATAAGCTCAAGGTAACACACGAACATGCATACCCCTCAGCAAGTACAGCGCCCTTATGCCAGCCTATGGATCCAGCTCTCAAAACATTTCTGGACCTATATTTTCAGTATAGCCATCAGAGCCGTCTTCAATTTTTCAATTACTTCCTTTCGGCTGTTAAAATGCGTTCCCTGTAGTGGTTTTTTTTGACTCAAACAAAAAGATTGCAGGTAGTCATTTTAGGTGAATGCGATGGCTGTTGGATGGTATTCGTTTCGTTCTTGGTCAAAAATTCACGGATAATGATGGTACTGAGTGACGGTGCGTTATCTCGAGTTTTTTCCCCAAAAATCCTTCCTTTTTTGCCGAATTGCTTCACGTAATCGTCTCATAACACCTAAATAGTATTAGTCTTTATTAACTGTCTGACCTTCTGGCAAAAATTCAAGGTTTCCAATTCTGGTGTAATCCATAAAAAACGTGAGCATCGGTTTCATTTTGAGGTGTTTTTTTCGGTCTTGATTCATTCGTTCATTCGGAGCTCTCCACTCACCCGCCTGGTGCCTGGATTGCGGATTGCGTGTTGTACTTATAAACCTATGTGATGCGCTTGATGAATGTTGGCTCGGATCCCTTTTTTGCATGATTTTCAGGTCCTTTGGGACCAACTTTGCAGCAACATAGCGCAATTCGAGATCAGAGGTAGATTTACGGTATAACTTTTACAAATGTCAAGCAATGACGATAAAATTTTGGTACGAATGTTAATCACAGATGGGGCAACCTAAAAAACAGAACTAAATTCAGTTTACTTAGAGCGCAACCTGAGGGTTATTTCGGGAACTTTTCGATCGATATGACATTTACATATGTAAGTGACCTTCCTTTGCAAAAAATTCAAACAGATATTCTCACAGACACAATTATATAAAAAAATTGATTCTAAAAATTTATTTAAATATTTAATGAGATGTTTCTCAAATAAACCAACCTCATCTAATGTAATGCAGTTTTAGAATCAGTTTTGAGTAAATAAAAAAATTATGTATAAACATAAGTATGTACATACATATGTATGCATGTACATACATAAATAGGTCTTTATAAAAATTGCGCGCATTTCATAGCAGAAACAGGCGTGTTTAAAAGCATGCTCGAGTAGAGGCGTGGGTGAGTTTGTAGAACAGTTACAGTGACACGTCACGTATTACGTATTTTGCCAGCCATATATCCGCAACCCGATGCATTCATTCAAACAGGTGGAATCGAAGAAAATGAATACACAATGGTTGCAATTCATTTCTTCGTACACAATGCACAAACCTACATACATACATATTATGTAAATAAATACAGCGTGCACGAGCTGTTCAGCTTTGATAAACTAGACCAGAGAAATGCATACATATGTACATACATACATATCATATGTATATATAGTATTCAGCGGAGCAAAACAAAGAAAATACATACATACATACATATGGCATTCCTTCGCCAAGAAGAAATTATAATTGATATACTCATGGATACATATACATATACGTACATGTCTGTGAATACAAGTATTTTGTACATGTGCACTGTATACATATATTTGTGCATTTGTTTATAGGAGTTTTGAAACTTTATCAACAATTAAATGAAACCACAGTATCGTCAATTCTCTAACCGCATAACCAACAACAGTGCTGGCCGATTATTTTTAACTCCAACAATTCTGATAAGCACCGGCGAATATATGTAAGTATGAAGTTGCGGACATGAAAGTGGTACGATGGAGAGAATGCAGAAGGTAGCGACATCCGCGACCCGCTCTCAGTGAATTTGACAGTATCAGCTGATTTGCTGACGAAATATAATATATGGGTATTTGTTTTCATTATTTATTATTATTATTATTTGTCGTTTTTCATCTTTAGTCGATTAGTCACGTTATAGCCATAAAAACTCTCTCGGATGTCGTACATTATCATTCTTAATATTTTGGAGTTAACTCAATCGGAATGTTCGCAAAAATGGTTCAAACGCATACAAAGTGTATTGATCTTCAAGTAGAATATTTTGAGACACAATTTTGCCATTTTTGATTATAAATATTTATTTTTACTTGTCTACCTTAAAACTTGAGTAGCAATCCTTCATACTTACATGTTCTATTGGAAGCCTAATATGCCACAAATTAGCACATTTCTACCCTAGTTAAAAATATACAGGTTATTTATAGCAAACCATATTTTAATAACTTACTCTTCCACAGAGCTACTTGCTAAAATATACCTATAATATTTAAACATCCAAAAAGTAATGCAGTAAGTACTGTAATTTCCTGCAATACACATTTGTATGACCACAACTGTATAAACCAATTTATTTAGCTTAGCAACAAAAATAATTGAACAGAGCAAAAGCGAATATTGTACATACATACATACGTATGTACATACTTATTATATTATTTACCTAAAATATGTGTTCCTATGGAATTACAATTTTAAAAGAAAGACTACAATAAATGCAATGGGAGTAACAGAGTTACAGCTTATGAAGAAAGCTTTTAATTGTTCCTTTACATTTAATTTTAAATATTTAACTTACATTTTTTTTAAATTCTTATAGCTCATTAGATTCAATTTATACACATAAGCAATAAAAAATAAGTAAAGTAAAAATTAAAAATAAAAAAGCGTTTGGTGCTTAAATGTGAATACCCATTCCTTGCTGGTCTTCATTAAAAATAAAAAAGGTCTATAAAGATTTAAGAGGTATATACCAACTTTAATGAATGCCCGAGTACTCGTGTGAATGTTTATAAGCAAATTTATTTATACATATATACATACGTATGGATGTCGTTGTGTTACGTTGCAAAAAAATTGGTGTCCTTGAGCAGTGAAAGTGAAAGTATGTATGTATGTATAGGTATACATATATAAACCGCTAATTAGAAAATTTGTTCATTGTTAGTAATTCTGATTTTTTAATAGAATTAATGCTGCTAAGAGAAAGATAAACCACGCAATATACAGCTCCCCTAAAGAGTTTGGGCAGTGCTAATAGAGTGCAGATCATATTTCATTCTGTGGCTTTCATGAATCCGCGTGTTTCCGGTAGTGTCGTTCCAACTGTGATAGGTGCGACGTGGCCGTCAAAGAATGCAGCTTCTCTTGTTTTGCACACGTGTGTGTTATGTAGGCCCATTAGCCTAGGAGAGTAATCTTTTCAGTACCTTTTAAAATAAAGCAAAGAAAAAGGTGCGCCTTTTGGAATTAAGGATAGACGAATCAAATTTTTCTCTTCTTAATTGGCGCGATAACCGCTTACGCGGTTTTGGCCGAGTTTAACAAAGCGCGCCAGTCGTTTCTTTCTCGTGCTTACCGGCGCCAATTGGACACACCAAGTGAAGGCAAGTCCTTCTCCACCTGATCTTTCCAACGCAGAGGAGGCCTTCCTCTTCTTCTACTACCACCAGCTGCTACCGCATCGAATACTTTCAGAGCCGAAGCGTTTATATCCATTCGGACGACATGACCCATCCAGCGTAGCCGCTGGATCTTTATTCGCTGCGCTATGTCTATGTCGTCGTAAAGCTCATACAGCTCATTGTTCCATCGCCTGCGATATTCGCCGTTGCCAACGTGCAAAGGTCCAAAAATCTTGCGCAGAATCTTTCCCTCAAACACTCCAAGCGAAGCGACGTCATCCTCCATGCTCCTGCGTCATACGTTACGACAGGCATGATGAGAGTCTTGTAGAGTGTTAGATTTGTTTGTCGTGAGAGGACTTTACTACTCAATTGCCTACTTTTTCCAAAGTAGCACTTGTTGGCAAGAGAGATTCTACGTTGGATTTCAAGGGTGACATTGTTATCAGTGTTAATGCTGGTTCCTAAGTATACGAAGTCTTTTGCAACCTCAAAAATTATAACTGTCAACAGTGACGTGGGTGCCGATACGCCAGAACGCCGACTGTTTGCTTGATGACAGGAGGTACTTCTTTTTGTCCTCGTTCACCACCAGACCCATTCGCTTTGCTTCTTTATCCAGTTTGGGGAAGGCAGAACTAACAGGGCGGTTGTTAAGGCCGATGAGATCAATATCATCGACATACGCCAACAATTGTAGCTCTTATAAAATATTGTGCCTGAGCGATTAAGTTCTGCGACTCGTACGATGCTCTCCAACATCAGGTTAAAGAAGTCACACGACAGCGAGTCACCCTGTCCGAAACCTCGTTTGGTGTCAAACGGGTCGGAGAGGTCCTTCTCAATTTTGACAGCGCTGCTGGTGTTGAGCAACGTCGTCTTGCATAGCCGTATTAGTTTTGCGGGGATACCAAATTTAGACATCGCGGATTACAGGAAACTCCTTTTCGTACTGTCGAATGTAGCTTTGAAGTCGACGAAAAGATGGTGTGTGTCGATTCTCCTTTCATGGATCTTTTCCAAGATTTGGCGTATTGTGAATATTTGGTCGATGGTAGACTTTCCAGGTCTAAAGCCAACCATACCAAACTAGGACATTAAAAATAGTCTTGTGCGAAGCTTTTAAGTTATATCATACATAACACAGAAGTGAATTTTTCGATTTTTTTGCGCTCAATAAATGAAATTGGTAGATTCAGCCTCATGTCACCTGAGAGTGAAATTGTGACGTTAATCCTAGGAAAAACTATAGCCTAGAGACAAGATTTTGCATGACAGCTGATTTCTTTGGTTTTTGCTCATGTGAAGAATTCAACCTTTTCAGCCGTCTGCAACATTACTTACATATATGCCAGGGTTAAACACCGAGAGTGAGATTTTTTCGAGAAATGAAAACGCCATTAACCAGCAACTTTTCATTGGTTATTCATATTTAAAGCTTTATCTGAGCCTTATCGGGTGAAAAATATACCCTTGTATGTATGTACCTATATATGTACATATGTATATACATTTCAATCATAAGCAGCGTATGTAGTACGTTATTTTTAATCATGCAACGAATATTAAAGTGAAAAGGTAAAAATCGCAACTGATAAAGATGCAGCGGAATGTTTGAATATTTTAATTATCTGCATAATTACAAACACACACATATTTAAGTATGTCACAGTGGGAAAAAGAATTCTAGTTATTAACATAAATTCTTTTTCATAAAATTAATAAATATTAAATACTTGAGTCAATGCAAAAGAATTCTGGGTGACCACCTGTGCACTAGACAGGGCTAGTTAACTGTGTCGGCTGCCCTTGGTCGGGAAAAACCCGAGTAATTCGGTAACGTAGAACCGGCTGCCATGGGTGGGTGACCACCTAACAACGGATGATACGATAAATTCCTTAGACTTAAGGTACATGCTAAAGTTCCTCTCGGAATTTGGTTTAAAAGAGAAGTAGTCTTAACTAGAAATATCTTCCCAGCTCAAAGGAAAATGGCAGAAAATAAAATGGTGCTCAAACCGGGAAAACCAGACGATGAAGTGAAACGTTTTTGAAAAAGTTAAACGTTGAATGGTTGTTATTGAACGCAAAGAAATAGATCCAATACATCAATTCGGTTTTAGAAAAAAGCATTCGACAATTGAGACGGTCTATAGACTCGTCGAAAAAATACAAACAGCGCTCAACCGAAAACTAATTTGGTTAGCAGTTTTCCTGGACATATCACAAACTTCTACTCTAATACTCCTTAAAATAAAAAAAAAGTACAGCTAAATGCTTATTTGCTCCTTAAATCGTATCTAAACCAACGATTCTATGGAAATTACGAAAATTAATGTCCAAAAAATTAAAGCTGGGGTCCTATAAGGCAGCATATTAGGTCCAATCATGTACGTAATTTTACACACGATCATCCAACCACAAATGGTATTCTAAGCGCTACTTTAGCCGATGACATTGCTATTAGGACGACAGCAACAGATTCAAAAGGAGCCAGATGGCTCCGAATCTGGCGCTTGGAAATTAACGAAAATAAATCTTCACATGTAACCTTTATCACAAGGACAACCACCTGCCCACAAATCCACTTAAACCTTACCGCAATCCCGCAATTTAATACCGCCAAATAGCTAAGCATTCATTTGGATTGCTTACGTGGAAAATTCAAATCTTTGCCAAAAAGGAAAGTCCTATGAATAACATTTCGAAACTTGTTTTTACTTGTAAACCGAAAATCTTCCGTCATAATGGACACTAAGCTTATCCTCTATAAATATGTGCTCAAACTCGTTTGGACTTATAGAATCCAACTGTGAATCCAAGTTCAAACTTGGACATTCTGCAACGTTTTCAGTCCTAGACGCTATGCATCCTGGCGAACACTGTGTGGTACGTGACAAATGCCCAAATTCATCGGGACTTACTAATTTTTTTAATAAAAGAGAAAATAAAAAATTTATTTAATAAATAAATAAATAAAAAATTTAAACGCATCCAAATGAATTGGCTTCTACTCCCATTGCGTGTGTTTTTATCATTGAAAAGGAAATCACTGATGCAGCTCATTTGAAAGTTACCTACAAAACGTTAATTACTAGTAAGGTTAGTTCAGAGGAAATATACCTTTAATACTTAAATCAATTCAAATATTTATAAAAGGTCCTCTATGAATTATAAATATAGACAGAATACATAATAAAGCTACAAAAAGCCTTGATGACCGTTTTAGAATTGATCACAAATAAGGTCAAACTACTTATTATGTAGGATATTCTGTATAGGTTTGATTAGTAAATATTTAAAAATTCCAGCTTTATTTAAAAAAGCATTCAGTTCTTTAACCCCTTGCCGTGTTTCAACGCATCTGACTCGTGATGAAAATTTTGGCCCAAGCACGAATATGACGAGCCAGGCTCGTGAATAGATCGTCGAGCCAAACCTAAATATCACGAGCCGAGGTCATGTACAGATAGTCGGAGCAAACATAAACATCACGAGCCTGGGTCGTGATTGAATGTTAGTTTCTACCTCTACGCCACCAGAGTTAGTCACGAGATTCATAATTGCTGTTACAAAGTAATTTATATTATTCTGATCTGTTTACCACGCGTTGACACGAGTTTCGTCGAGCTAAATGGCACGGCAAGTGGTTAAATTAATATTTTGTCTCTAGCATTTTTTTCAGATAATTGTCCATATATATAGATATGTATGAACATATCGCACCCTAAATACAAAAGGGTCACAACTCAAAATTTTCCAAAAAAGAGTTTTGTGCATAAATTAATTCAGAGTACACATTTTTAACTGCTGCAAATATTTCGTTCACATAACTATCTTCTTTAACTGGAAAAATACAGTTATGTCTATTTTTATGTCAAGTGTGTTGCTTTTGCACGATCAACTAAAGAGTATTATTTTTAGTTGCGTTAATGGGCTCAAGAACAGCTGATTACTTTTATTACACATAAAGAGTTTTATTTTGAGTTCTGCCTCTATAACTGTAAAAAATGATAAATTTCGTGGTATATTATTTTGCATTGTGCCTCTCTAGTTGTGAAAAGTGAGTTCAATTAGGTTAGGAAACTTATAAAATTAAACCATTTTATCAGTTAAAAAGGCACAACTTAAGATAATATCACTAGTTAATCGAAAAAATGTCAGTTAAAGAGTCATAAATCAAAATTTTGTTTTATTTTCGCAAACATAATATAAAATTGAAAAAAATATAGTAGAACCTTCTTCAATGTTGCATATTTTCATGATGGAACAATATTTTCTTTAAATATTACAATAATTTTTACATAAAACGTTTTTGGGTCTCTCCTGAAAATCTTAGTATTTTGAGTTGTGACCGTTTTGTATTTAGGGTGTGATATCTGTAATATACGAGTATAGCTAAGTCTTACACAAGGAATCTTTTATATTTGTGGAATTCATGTCAAATTATGCGACATAATCAATTAAAATATTCGCCAGTTAATGCAATAAATTAAAAAAAAGAAAACAAACAAATTTAAGTATTAAAATTAAATGCTTGCTGAGCACAGCAAGCGCCATTGATAACCTTCGGCCTATTCGCTTAAGCGGAGCTGCAGGGAAAGTATTTTACTGGAGTTAAGCGCTTAAATATGCAAATCTAAATTTAGTAGATTTTATAGGTAAATACATGTATGTGTATATTTCATATAAAAATCTCTGCTCGCCAAGCAAAAAATTTTTATATGAAAGCAACAACAATTTAGCGATGATCAGGTACTTTATCGATAGGCCTCTTCTATTCGTCACTTCCCCGCTCTCTCTATGCTCGATTAACTTAACGAAAAATTTGCATGCGAAAGCAACAACAAACTTACCGAGCAAGATTCGCCGCTAGCGAGTATGGCTATATCTAGCTCATTACACTGGTATAACTCACTGTCGTACCAACACATGTAATTTAATTCAGCTCTATTTTCGCGTTGCCAACATATGTTCATTTATACCAGTTGCTTCATTTATTTGCCACTTGCTAACGATTGGCGAAAAGAAGAGGCCTTACACCCGCTTAGCTCACAAGCGATATGCTTAGGTCAGTGCTTCCTAGTATAAGTAGAGATATTTTTCTATTACATTTTGCATACGCTAGGAGCGATTCTTTGAAAAGCAGTGGAATTACACAACAGTTTGAACGATATATGAGCGTCGTAACAGTTTGTCAAAATAAAAATAACACAGTGCTGCATTCTTGTTTTATTCACTACTCCCTAGGTGGTTTGTGAATCGAAAGCAGCTAATATAAATACTATATATGTACATAGGTATGTATTTTCAAATTCACAGATTCGATAAATTTTCAGCACAATTTTTTAATCAGAATTTAAGAGAAGAATCTAAATACGCCGTTTAAAATTTAATACAATAAAGTGCAAGTTAAAGGTTGCTAAAAAAATGCCATTGATTTATGATAATTTTTTCCTCGACAGTGTTGCCCATTTTTCCATATCACAAAAAATGTCGTATGCTTGTAAAAAGCAACGAGAATTTTGACCCACTTCAATTTACTATACTACCACTTTTATTATATTATATAATACTAAAATTCAAACAAAATTCAATCCTGAACAAAGTTTAGAAAATTGATATATGCGATATTTGTTGTAGATTGAGTTGCATACATATGTACATATATGTTTTATAAACAATTAATGGAAATTAAAAAAAGAAAAGTAGTAATAACTGTTCGAAATACCGCCCAAGTGTATGTACGCAAGTATTTCTCTATAAAAACATATGCATATGACGACAGCAAATGATGAAACAATTAACGGGCGCCATAATGTGGAATTTTACATCTGCTGAGCTAGCAACCTGTGAACACATTTTGTGCAAACAAAAAACAAAAACAAAGCAAGCTCCCATTCTCTTATCTACAATGCATTCTAAGCATGTGCTTTTCGCGTATATATGTATGTGAATAAACATGTGCACATATAATGACCCTTTCCATTAAACACATGTATGCGCATACATACATGATTTTTAACTCGGGCTGGGAAATTAGTATGACAGTTAGGCGCCTTGTTGTGTTTAATAACTATCCACTAACAAATTCTTGTGTTGTGTGTGTTTGTTCTTTTAAGTACTTATATACATACATACATAGGGGCGTAGAGTAAACTACTAAGCGTGATAAGAGGTGATAGGACTGATACCGAGTTACATGATTAACCTTATACGCTAATAATTTTGCCGCCGAACTTCAATCTCGTTCTACTGCACCATTTTTGCACCTCAGTCGCACATATAACCCAACAAGCCCATTTTATTAAATTTGTGTTAGTTGTTACAAATATCGGTATACTAGATAGAAGTAGGTATACAATATAGTGTATAATATAATAAGTGTATTCTTTTAGCTAGAATGTTTGTGAGACTAACAAAGGTAAAGCCTAATTTTAAAATGATCCTTATACTAAACTAAAAAGCTGTAAAATTTAGATTTAGCCAAATTGCAAAATTTGTTCCAATAATTTTTTTTCTATGAAAACATATGTATGTCATAAATTTTTCTTAAAACTGGACGGAAACATAATTCACACAAATGTTTATTTATTTATTTAAAAACCAAGCTGCACTTTCTAAATGTACATATGTACATATATACTAGTCAAAAAGCCCATCTTACGACGAGATCAAACCATTTTGCGGAAAATATTCTACCAAAAATTATTGAATAGGTACGCTTTTAATAAAATTCCATATGAAATTTCGAAAAGGAATTTGGCAAGGAAAATAATCATAAAAAAGTGCGCACTTGCCGCGTAAAACTCAATGCGATAAGAGCATTGTAATTTTTCAATGCATATTTTCAGGCGAGATGGTTGGAAAAGCAATGGAGTTATATTACAGTTTAAGCGTTATGTGGTGAGGAATTAAGCGCTTTTATGAGGATCTTTTTCCTGGCAGAAATACTTTCGGAGATTTGCCATGGCCTTCAAGCCCGCTGTGGATTTCGAAGCCTGGCTCTACCGAATGGTAGTCACGCACAAACACATCCGGCTACGGGGACGAATTGTTATTAATTAGTTATTAACAATTTAATACATATTTTTTGAATAAGTAATACAGACAATTTTCAATAAGAAGTTCTTTAGCTTTGAGATAAAAAAAAAGAAACAAAACCAAAACTTTTTGTTGAAAATTGTAGTAGAAACTTCTCCGGCGAAGGAGCACTTCCTGTTAGAAACCTCCACTTCTTTAAATTAATTTTAAAAAATATTATATGTGTATATGTAATAATGAGACCTACATATGTATGTATGTATGCACAAGGTGGCGCAAATTAAGTCATCCATTTTTTACCCTTTGAATAACTTTTCTTTATTATTATTTTCACGCTTCCCCGCTTCATTGGTTATCTGTACTCCAGCTCCAGTACTGTCGAATTCACAAGTGTGAAATATGATTGACGTATGACGACAGTTGTAAAAATTAATTCAATTCAATATAATCAATTTTATATATTATATTAATTTTGCGTCACCTTGTATAAACAATTTTTTCATTACTTTCATTCTCTTCTCCTTTTTAAAACTCTTGAAATCAGATTACTTTTCGACACTAGAGTTGTTTAAAATCTGAGGCCTTTTTGGTCTACAAGTAGGGTTGTTGTAGCAATATACATTTTTGCAGAAGGCTGCAGGAAAGACAATCCGGAATTATATTATATATAATTTAGACGACCCCAACTGTCTAAGATATAGATACGGGTTTCTTTTTGGAGTTGAAAAAAAATGGTTGCAGATAAATTTATGATCTGTCTCGTACAGTTAACTACTGTAAAGGAAGTCAAAAGCATTAAACAGCTTTCTGGTATGCCGTATGTATGTACGTACATATTTCATAAGAAACGCATTTGTAAATTCCTACCATTTTTGATTTTGAGCATTTTGAGCACTCTATTCTAAAGGTATTTTTATATAAACATAGTTGTAAATACATGTAACTACATATGTATGCACATACATATATATGTGCTTCTGCGATTTGCACCCTGAATGTGGGTTGTTTAGGTGGCGTAAGTGACGATTGCGACATAGCGGCGCCAACACGAACGTAAACGAAGTTTAATATGCCGGTCGCCGAACTTGAAACGAAACCGATATGTAAGGCAAAAAACGTGACTTAAATGCCGCATGTGTATATATACATGAAGTGGGTTTTACGCCTAAATACATGCCACGCTACTTTACTTTCGCATCAATGGACGTAGTGTTCCACCCTAGACATAATATAGTTCCTAGGTAAATAAATATGTATCAGTAAGTGCACTGCAAGTGGGCACATATGCTTAATAAAGATTTATAACCTGAAAAGTGATAAATCAATGCCGCCTTAACCAACTAAACAAATAAATGCACACTCACTAATGATCCAGGCTCCATCGTGCTAGCATCGAATGCCTTCTTTGAGAAAACTTTTAGCAAGTCAGTCAAATCCGATTCAGAGATTTCCATGTTAACTCTTCACTTTTCCTTCGCTGCATCTACCACTACTTGATCTTTTTTTATTTTTTTGCCTTTTTCTATATAAGGCTCAATTATAAATTTTAACACAAAATATGTCAGCAGTTGGATGCTAACTTAAAATATCACAAATAAAATTTAGCTAATCTGAAGTGCGTCTGCGAGCAAAGACAATTCCACAATGGTTGAAACTGACATACAGACTGTACTGTGTGGTATGCAAAATATTTTTTAATATTAGTTGCTACGCATTTATAACTGAAATATTTTACTGTTTTGTGTTTTTTTGGCACCGTTAATTGATTTGTTTTTCTTTTTGAAAATATTCTTTTGCATATATAAATACATATTTATTTATACATGTACATAATTATGTATTTGTATTTCAACTTTTTTGTTGACGTAATTAGAAATAATTTATTTTATTTCGTCTTCCTATTCTTCACACATTCAACGTTGAGCAACGCTTTGGAAGACTAGCGTGTTTCTCAACTAGAGCGCAGAAAATTGCCACACTTTCGACCACGAGATTCACTGGCAATGTTACATTTTTATGAACACCTTACGGGCGCGATTATAATTATTCGAACTTTTTTTTCATAAAAACTTTTTGCGTTTTTGATTGAAAACGACGAGGGGTAAGCGTACTTTCGAACAAGTATTTCGTTGGCAAAAGCGAAAATATGAATGACTGCAAATAACGGAGGGGAAACACAGCTAAAGATAATGCATAGGGGCGGCAATGTTGCGAATGTCATGTGTAAATATAAATTGGAAAAATGGAAGTAGTGCCATTCAAAAATTGGGAACAAACAGTGATGGTAACCGAATAACATAGAAAGGGAATTCAATCTTTTATTAGAGGTATTCGTTTAAACTTTAAAAGGTTAAATGCCTCATATTAATATCATCGTATCATATTGTAGTTTGAATGATTTGCATTTATTCTCTTTTTCACGCGTCTTTTACATAAGTGCTTTTTTCAGAGAACGTTAAGGTAATGTATACCTATGCTGCTGCTTTTCTTTTACTTGTCTGTTAGCAAACATTGAATTCAATACTTCCTACCATTTTGAAATGCCTCTGTGATAACGAGGAGAAATCTTGAAAGAAACTACTGCAAAATAGCTTCCTACCAGCATTAGCAAATTCTCACTTTTATAAGATCTCTGGTCGTGATTGGTCTCCACTAATAAAGTTTTTAGATTTCATGCAGTGTGAATACCGGTAGTGCAATTTATTTTGACGCATAGGTGCATAAAAATCCAAATAAAAAAAAGTGAAACACTTCCACTTTCCCTGCATATATAACCTCGTTGTGCATTCAAATATAAATCAAAGCCTATAGATATATTTAAAATTTTATTCTTTACTACTGTAGGGTAAATTAAAGAATATTACAATTTTAAACTTGAGTAAAATGCAATAAATTGGCAAGTATCCGACATTTCATACGAATTTTTCAGGGTTTAAACCATTCTTTTTCATCTCCACACAAATAGAAAACAGATAATCATAGCATTCTGACCTAAAATTATTCATTAAACAAGTCATACGTAATATAAAATTTCAACTATTTACTTACATAGTTTTCGTTTTTTCCCAGCTTTTGCCCCACACATATACGCCATGTCGGCGTACCAACACTGCACTGCATCCAGGGTACTTAAGCATAGCTGCGTACATGCTATCCGCAAGATCTCGCTCAAATGGTGTATTTTCTATAATCGGCACCACCAACTCTTCATCGTATCGTAGATAGCGTTTCAGGTCTTCGTCGTAAATCCCCTTTTATATTCAGTATTAGATGGAAATTAAAACTTTTCACTAAACAGCAAAATAAAATTAGTTTATACTTTGATCATTTCTAAATGTGTACAACGGAAAACCTCGCCAGGCCACATCAAAGTTACCATTACTGCATGCATGGAGTGCGTGTGTATCACTGCCTGTGCGTCACGATGTTGATAAGCCAGCATAAATAGTGGTGTACATTGGCTTTTCGTTAGTCTAAACAAAAAACAATATGTATCAAATTAACCATGCTAATATTCAAGTATTAAAATTCTACTTTTTATAATCAGGAGGTAGCTGTATATCCTTTCCTTCATCATCTTGTACGAATAAATCATCCGGCTGTATACGTTCCTTTTGTACTCCCGATGGCGCTATGTAAATTTCATTGCTGCCCAAAATTGCATAAACATTATATGAACTTCCTTACGTTCGTTACATCGAGTACACTTACTTATATTTAATGCTCATTCCCCCACCAGTGCCACTTACCCAGCTAGAAGTAGTTATACGACTATTTGAAACAAATTAAAATATAAATTATTTTTCTTACCCGAGATGATAGAACTGCCGACATAGTTCTGGTATTAGTTTACGTGGATGTTCCTGCAAGGTATATTTAAAATTATTTGAAACAATGAAGAAAACCATATTTACCTCGGGCAGATCCTGATAGATAGACATACTGTATTTTCCTTCACCTTTCACAGTGTTTAATAACGATTCTGATAAGATCCGGATGAAACGATAAGAAATTAGCTGGCTTGAGTAAATAAGAATATTGTTGTTGCTATTGTGGAATGTATGAATTAGCAGTGCTCACAAGTTGTACTTATTATAGAGCTGCCAGCGCATTATATTTAGATTTCTATTGCTAGCAAACACTAAGTAGCAATTGGCCGTTTGGGTCATTTTTTTCATAGTAATAAACCAAACATCTTATTTACATAAAATACCTTTTTGAAATTATAGATATTAATTGCTATATGTGCCCTTAATTGGAATTTTTCAGTTTTTATTCTGTCGTAACTCAAGGCGAATTCATACAAGGTCACTACGGAAGTGCAGTTTTTTTATTTTCTTACCATTTGGTATTTTGCTAATACATTGAAATGTTTTGTTGATCTACCGAAGTCACCTTATATATATTTTGCTTGGTAACACTGGTAGTAGGAACCGGCGAGCAAACGAGCGAAACTCATTCCGATTCGACTTTTGTGACTTTTGGTTGTGTTCATTTGGCGCAGACGTGTTTTTAATTAATTTGCACTGTACGAGTGAGTTACATTTGGAAAGAAAAAAGTAGCAATAAATAAATTTGTGTCGGATATCCCTTTTTAACTTAAATTCGAACAGTAAGTGAACATTTTGATGTAATTATAAAACTGCTTAGTGAAACCCTTGCATATATTTGGGAATATTTTTGCCGGATACTAATCGGATGACGTACCCATATTGGCTACAACAGGAGAAAACGGTGAAAGGGGTTTGGTAAAACTTGTTGTTTGGTGGACGAGAACCTCTTGTGCCTAGCTTTTACTGGAATATATGTAATATATATGTACGTCATATTATTGGTTTGGTGCGTGTTGTGGAGCGCAAAGTATGAAATATCACAGAATAAGGCAACCTGAATGTTAAATTGCTGAAATATATAGTAAAGCACCGATACGGTCAGCAACGAAAAACAAAGTTCAGTTTAATAATGCCTAATTCATTAAAGGTGGCTGAATAGGTGTAGCAAATGGTTTATATATAAATGCGACTGAATCTACCCTGGATTGAATAACATGACAAAGCATAAAAATAAGAAATTGCTTTATATCCTGTCCATTTTATTGTGCAAGAAGTGAAAACACAAAAATAAAATATTTTTAAAATTATTGCATAGTGAGTATAAATTGCACACTTTCGGTTTCAACGTATTTCGCCAGTTACTTAATATTTTGGAATGTAATGATTACGACACCTCATAGCTCTGCTTGGCACTTGGCACACAGCACAGCTTTGTTATAGCTGCCGTTATTGATTTTACCCACTTTCTCTTTTTCTGTTTGTGGAGCGGAATTCAACGAGCCGTTATTGGATAACAATCCAAAGTAGTGGTATTAAATAGAGAAATTGTATATGCTGCATCGAATTTAATGAACAGCTACATTTGTTTTAAAATATACAAATGTAAATTTTGATTTAAATACTGTAATATGCGTCGTGTGTTGTGAAACTACCTTCGTTTTTCGCATCGAAGTTGTTTGGCGCTACCGCTCTTAAAACGCTTTAGCCTGCAAGCGAAATTTATAAAATGTAATACTGTTTTTGAATGCATTGTTAATGCTATTTATGAAACATTAAAAAATTTAAAGAAACCCTTAAGATTGTATTTCCCCTATCTATACACATGCCATTATTTAAATTACTCCTAAATACATATTTATGCAAGTGACCACTGGTTCGTGTGTTCCTCTAATGGTACCCCATGTAATTATAGATACAGTTTGTCAAGAATATCTTTGCATAGTGAAGAAAAATTTATAATTTTAGCTTTGATTGATAATTCCAACAGCAAACAAAAAATTTATACACACATTCCATTACTGTACTTGTCTACGACTATTAGGCGCCAACAGTTATTAAATAAACACACACATTACAAAAACAACAACAAAAAGATGTTTACTCTATTTAAAAAGTGTCAAAAAAATCTTTGCATAACTGGTGAAAACAACAAAAAATGCAGTTATTTTCCGCGAATTTCATTATTTGGGTATGGGGTGTATAAATTTTTTATTTGTTGTTGGAATTCTCGATCAAAGCTAAAATTATTAATTTTTCTTCACTATGCAAAGATATTCTTGACAAACTGTATATATTTGCATATGCATATGTACATAGGTATGATCATATGGAGATTAGATTGGTCAAGAAAGGGCCAGATCTTCAGTGGCGAATTTTTTGAACTAATTTTAAAACCTCAATGCAGAGATGTATTTTATCATTCTTGTATTGACCAATCATGCTCGACTCTCGCAACTAGCAATTTGTAAAAACAAAGACATCCTGTGTTCACAATAATATCAGCGCGACATATTGCAAAGCTCTAATTATTTATTTACTTTTTATTTAATTTTATTCGTTCATAAAAATGCAGTTTATAATAGAGCAACAACTGTATAACTGAAAGGTTCAAACTTTGTTTAAAAAATTAAAAATTTAGTAAATTTTCAGCAAAAGTTCAAAATTTTAACAGAATTTCCTGCAAAATTTGGAGTATGCAGCTTCATAGCTTAGTGAATTTTGTTATTATTATTACATAATTTTTTTTTTCAAACATTCTTTATATTATCAAAAATCAAAAATAAACACGAATTTCGAGTTACTTATGTATATATATATATATATAATTGGCGCGTACACCCTTTTTGAAAGAAATACACTCGGAGGTTTGCCAATGCCTGCCGAGGGGCGACCGCTATTAGAAAAATGTTTTTCTTAATTTTGGTGTTTCACCGAGATTCGAACCGACGTTCTCTCTGTGAATTGCGAATGGTAGTCACGCACCGACCCATTCGGCTACGGCGGGCTAATACATAAAAGTCTGCAGTTTGATGAAAGTTTGGTAAATTTTGTATAAAGTTTGAAGTTGAGTTATATGTTTTTTGTAGTAGTATAAACACTATTAAAAAAAAAAATCAATAAATTGTCAAAACTTCGAATTAACGCGGCACTGTCATAGTAAACACAGGTATACATAGGTATAGTCGGTACATATGTACGTTCTTTTTGATAGGTGTTTGCTGCTACTCTAATTTGTGGTGGGCATCTAAACATAGGAACCTACAGTTTTATGTGGCCTCCAGATGGCTCGACCGCTATTATAATGGCACTTCTATTACTTCGTCGTCCGCAGTGGTCATTGAACCTGGAACTACATACTGTGAATTATTATAACGCACAAGCCCACAAGCTCAGCAGCGGTTGTAATGAACGCGCATAGAAAATTCAAGCTAAGATCTCAGAACGAAGACGTTTTAATGGACACAAATACCAGAATTTCTGAACTTAATAATTGAGGTAAAAAAACGCAGACAAATTTAAAAAAATACATTATTAATATCCCTTAACATACTATAGTTATCTATCTTAAAACCTCCGAGTGCATTTCTGCGATGAATAAGTTCCTCATAAAATAATGTGCCGTTCGGAGTCGGTTTAAAACTGTATGTCCCTCCATTTGTGGAACAACACGACGACGCACAACAAAAATAGAAGGAGCTCTGTCAAACACCCAAAAAGGTGAAGGGTATTTTATATATAATATTATATTATATTTTAACCCAAACAAATTGTTTTAAAAAAGTGTGCAGTGTGCCCTTCCGAATGGTAGTCACGCAGCAACCCATTCGCCCTCGAGTCATACTTCGTGTTAATTTCTGCGCAAACAAGGAAACCACCAAATAGCAAGAAAAAAACTAAATAACTATGTACTCTACTACTATCACCTTGTATGGATGCGACTTGGTTTTATTTATGTATCCAGCATTTTGAAGTTCAACTGGAATTCCCCAAGTCATTTCCTGAGTTGCATTCACAATAGTGTTGCTGCTTTGCAAGTTATTCAGTAACGTACCATTAACGCTCTTGTGCAGGTTATCTGCAACAGAGTACAGCTATTATTTCTCAAGATAGATTACCAGCTTTGGTGCAAAATGAAATTGTGGAGAGTAACTTCGCCTGTCATATCACCGGAGACTACGCAGATCAATTCTGTACGTTCATTTCATATTGATACACTCGTCCAATCGGTCGTTGTTCCGACGGCAGCGAAGTAACATAGGCATAGACTGTGTAGATTTTTTTTGTATACCACCAACAGAATCTCATTTTTTTCGTACACAAACCGTTGTCATAACCCGTGTTTCGTCAGCCATTCACCTGATTCTTTCAAAATCGCCAACCAACCTTTGAATTTTCAGCTCATTCGGTCGATTATTTCTACCAAAAAAATCACGAATTTGTTACATGTTGTTCTGAAAGATCGACCATTTTCATAAAAAGTTTCAATAATTTTAACGCGTTGTTCTATCGTATAAAATTGTAAATCTGTCTAATTGGAGTCTTTGAAGATGACATAAAAAAGCTGTTATCTAGGAATTATTCACTACTGACATCTAGATGTCACTTTTATATAATATCACCCTTTATATAATTAATTGGCGCTTGCACCCTTTTTGGGTGTTTGCCCGAGTTCTCCTATTTTTTGGCTTGCATCTTTCTTTTGTTCCACAAATAGAGGGACACACAGTAAGCCGACTCCGACCGGCAATTGTTTTTTTATAAGGAGATTTTCTTCCATGGCAGAAACACACTCGGGGGTGTTTGCCATTGCCTGACGAGGGGCGACCCCTTTTAGAAAAAAAACTTTTTATTAATTGGTATTTCGTGCCCGGAGTTTCGAACCTGGGCAGTTCCGAATGGTAGTAACGCACCAACCCATTTGGGTACGGCTGCCGCATATAAGAGCTATTCTTTAACCTACTTTTTATTTAGAAAATATTTCTCACCAACTGGAGCTATCGCTGAAATATTTCTAAAAATCGAACTTATGATCGGTTTGGTTCATATTCAAACAACAATTTAAAATTATGTTGGCACAATTGTGAGTCCTAAGAAAAAAATGTATTATTATATATATATTTTTATTATAACACAGAATGTTTTTCGTTATTTGCTTATAAAATATTTATTATTCTGCTAACTAATACTCCCCGAACGTTTTTATTTTGGCTTTTATGTAGCAAGCCTAAGATAGTATATATTTATATTTATCTAGCCTATGAATAATATAGACTAAAAGAAATTAAAATATTAAATAATTAAACTGCGTAAATTAGAGGATAGGATGTAAGATTCTAACAAAAGATGACTTTGACGGTGCATAATTTGCTTTATCATTGCATTTATCATTTTATAAAATGTACCGGAAGGCTCTTTGGGGAAAATTAATTTTAATATCCAAAAGATAAGGAGAATAATCGGTTCCTTGAATAACTAGTCTAACTAATCTTTTACAAAAATTTAAGATTAATAAGTAGTGAGCAAGCATTGTAGGAAGAAAATGCATCCGAAAAACATAAAGGGGGCAAAGCGTACGATTTAAGTAAAACCTTTTTGACGCGTTCAATCCAATCAATGTAACGGACGTCAAACAAGCATATTTAATTCCATTTTTTTTATTATTTAAGACTTAGAAAGACAACTTAAACCATAATCAAAAACTTTATAAGAGATGAACCTTTCCAGTTACCTTTTCCGCCGGAACAATATTTGTTATGTATTGGATTTCTGTTAATAGGGAGTCTACTGCCGAACACCACAAGGGACGTGGAACTGGCCCGCCCTGAGCGCATTCTCCCGCAGCTTTGAAATTAATAGTATTTACCCCAGCGGGTTAGGGGTTAGAATTTGCCCGCGGTAAGGTATGCCTGTCGTAAGAGGCGACTAAAATCCAGATCTCAGCCTATTGATCTTGAGCATCAACTCAACGCCAATAGGCTGAGAAAACAGGTATAGCAACGGCTTGGTGGCGATGGGAACACTATTGTCATTGAAGCGTTGAACTACCTGACAATGCATCAGAATATGCTCGGAGTGTGCGATCTGACCATTTTACTTTTGCTTGCCGTGCTTGTGTGTCATCCCGCAAGTAGCGTTTGGCCCCACGTACAAGTGATTGTAATATGGCAGAGATTCAATATGCTTGCTTGCATATTCTTTTGGAGTCCAACCCGAACCATTGCGTGAAACGTGCATGCGAATAATCGATGTCTACGCAAGTCAATTGGTGTTTATTGCATGGGCAATAAAAACCATTTGAACAATCACTGACACGTTATTCGTCTTGTTTCACAGCACTGGTTTGTGAGGCTTAAGCCAGCGAGCGAAACATGAAAGTGAATATTAGAATCTCCATACTAGATAATTACTTTTTCTTGCTCAGCAAGAAAAAACATTTGTATTACTGCTGACAAGGAATTAATTTTGCATCGTTTAGCTGCTTCGTTAGTTTAAGCCTTCTTCAACGCTATGAGCTATGGGACAAATAGGCAGGACAAACACGTTTTGATTGAAGGGATCCTTCCTTTTAAGGGCAAGATGTAATGCAAATTTGTTAGCTTGAGAAGCAAATGGCTTCTTAAAGAAAATGTAGCAAATATCAGTCAAAAAATGTCAAGAAAACACTTCGAGTGGAATGTTTTTTAGATTAGTGTAATAATTCAGGTTCCAGATACATACCTAGTATACTTTATGTCCACTAACGAAATGTTGTGTGGGATGCGATTGGTTTTCCTCACAACATTTAAAATAGCCGCTTGGATCCAATAAGAACCCGACGAGTATACTGATGATAAACCATAAGTAGGGTAAAAACACACAACGGTCTAGGCGCGGCCGCCTGTGCAGATTACCTTCAATTGGAAGCTCGAGAATGCTTTTGCGCCCACAAAAGCTCTATTAACATATAACAAGTCCATGTAAAATAATAAAAAAACCGAAAAAAAAGAAAAAATGCCAAAAAAAAAGAATTGAAACGAGAGACAAATGAATGTAAAACAAACAAAAAAATATACAAAAAACTAAAAAACAAATATAAAAAATACAAAAAAGAAAAAAGTTATAAAAAAATTTAAAAAACTAAAAACCAAAAAAAAAGGAATTCCAAAACGAGCGCAGCGGTATTAACTCGTTCTGCTGCGCTCCCTTTGGTGATTCTCGCGAGAACTCACATTAAAAGGGTCTGATGTAATTGTGTCATGGTTAAATAATTGCCTGATCCTATTACATAACATCTATGGACCCGACAAAACAAAAACAAACAATAAATCCACCATCAAAGTAACCAAACTAAATTTTGCCTTACCGAAAGAAATTTAAAACGATTTTTTCTCGAAAGTCGACCGGACTCGTAACTAGAGGAAATCATGATAAGATTATTTTTTTGGGACGTACATATATGTATGTATATAATATGTTTTTGCTGAAAATTTTGAAACAATTTGAAAAAATAAAATCAGGTAGACTTCTTCGATATATTTAGTACCTGGTTTTTTTATAGACAATTTTCGGTCCATATTTATTTCTTTTGTTAAATTTTATACCACGAAAAAGCTTCTCGTAAAAAACGATATGCTGTTCGTAAGCAGCATACAACTGTAGGGTCATCCATTTGTGGAAAACAACAAGACGCACACCGCAGATAAGCAAGGATGATATATGTATAACCAGTTTTGGCCATCCGAAGCAAAATTGTGAGAGTAACTTCGGCTGCCACATCACCGTTCAGACGGCATCAAAGTAATATGAGTGGTGGCTTGGCCCATGTAACGTCAGTAAATCAGCTGATTCCTTCAAAATCGCTGAGAACATGTACATTCTGTATGCTGCACATCGTGTCGTAATCTATCATCCGTGGCTCCTGAATCCCGCAATCGCACCATCTGTTATCAGCTGCTAGAGACTGAGACGTAACTCGGGCATTCTGTGCATGTGTACCCTAATTGAGATAACTATTAACTCTTCGCTCGTTTATTTAATTTTTTATTTATTTTTTTTAAATATAGTTTATACTACAACAAAAACCATATAACATATAACATTAAACTTTGTACAAAATCTTACATAATTTAACAAGTTCACATCAAAATTTTATACTTTTTAGTCAGAATTTGTAGAAAAATTTCGGATATGCAAGTTTCCATAAAAAACTCGAGCATTTGTTATATAAATGATGGACCAAAGTCTGCATACATGAAAAATGTGTTGATACCGTTTTAATTGAACTATTTTTTTACTAACAATAAATTTATGTGCGTTTTTCCCTTGTTATTTTATGTTAAATAATAAATTTTTTCCGTTTATTTTGATTAGAAAAAAGTTTCAAATAAAACTGTATCAATACGTTTTTCAATAAACTTTTTGGACTTTGGAAACCAACGGAAATATGGAGTGTGTGTAGACTTTTGTCAATTACTGTATGGAAGAAAAGGCATAAAACCGTCAACAAAAAGAAATTATCAAATTCAACCCAATTTATGAGCCACTTCAAACTTGCACTTTATTATATTAAAATTCAATTAGCTATAAAACTGCATACTCTAAATTTGTCAAAAGTTTTCAGTCCGATGCTTTTATTTTGATCCAGTCATATTAGTTTTGATTTTTAACTTTATGGACATGTAGGAATTAATTTTTATACAGATATCCTCTATTCAACCTTGACGAAAATAATTACTTCGCAGCTTTACTCGCAAGTATAATCATTGATCATTGATTTAAGGTTGTGTCGATTCTCAGAGTGAATAAACTCACCAAATTATTTGCTATGCACACACACATACATGCACAATTATTTATAGTCGTTTTTAACACACATTCTACGTGCTGTTTTTGTAAAGCAGTGATAACACGGTGCTAGGCCAGCTTGGAACATTTGAAGGTTGCGAGGCGAAGTTGAAAGGCAGGCAGAACTCTATTTGCCAACAAGGGGAAAATTACTATCATAATTGACCAGTTTGCGTACCGTGTAATATGCAAATATACATACATACTTTCTGATGTCACGAAAATATTATTGTGCTATTCTAGCAGTTATGTATGTGTGGATGTATTTACATATTGTAAAGGAAAAAAACATTCTTACATATATACAAATAGGCTTAGATTCTAAGATTGCACAGCCAGATGTCAAGACTCTTGACCTTGTATGGCGTGATCTCACCTTCATATGGTGTGTGCATTTCGTTTTTCAAAGCATCGCTTGGCACCCTCCAAACTACACAAATTACATACATAGTATTGAGAACAGTTTTTTCAGCAAAGAAATCACAATCTTTAAAATGGGACAAAAACCCTTGGGTGCTTAGCAGAAGTGCTTTAGGGCGTTTATCAACATCGTCTCTCGCATATTCAAATTCTACGGTAGGGTATAGCACTGAAGTCAACTTCGAGGAACTAAGTTTTAAAAGAAACCATCTTAACTTACACTTAATACAAAGTTAATGCGGATATGAATAATAACTAAAATATTATAATAAGATTTTTTTTAATTCAAACTTTACCTGGGAATATTTGGGGCGAAGAATTTATATTTGATTTCTTATGTAAAGAACCCCAAGATGGCGCTACAGTAATTGTTTACTATTTTAATAGGAAGTGACTTATGTAATTTTTGTCTCTATTTTCTTATTAATCAAATATAGCTTCTTTAAAAATGTGGAGGATCGAAACTGACTTTAGAGCTAAGCTCTTATGACCTTTTTGTTTCCGTAGAATTTTATTAGAATCCAAATCTGCAAGGAATGATGTTGGAAAAAATCGTTCCATACAAATTGACCAGCCCTAATATACATATGTATATACTTTTAGTGAGACCTTTGGTACAATTTATTTACACGTCATGTAAAGTTTTGGAAGAACAGTAGCAAATGCCAAGGAGCGTTTAAAATATGACCTGAATAGCTTAACATACTTAGACCAACCCTCGTGTCCGAATTATGGTGTTCATATTATTTTATTCTAAAAGCAGCATTTTTTCGGAAGAACTCCACTTTGAGATTCGACATTGACTGGCGTGGGCCGGCTAGAATATAGATAAGTCTATTCTGATTATAAAAACTAAATTCTTCTTAGAAACGCATGTTCGGTTTCATCTAAATGGACCTGTATTCTTAGAATTATATTTAGAATCTGAATCTGCTAGGAACGATGTCGGGAAAAATCGTTTCATACAAAATGGCCCACTCTAAAATACAGATATTGTTTATGTGAGATCACGATTCATTGATCTAAAAGCAAAAACTGTTATACAAAAAAATTATTTTTTTTCATATTGTTGTCAGTATTAATTCGTTAAAAGTGTTTAAAAAGTGTGTAAAGTTATAAGCTATGAACAAATTGAAATTTTCAAACATTGCAAGAATGTGGCTTCATTTTAACGGACAACACTGTATTTTGGTAGTTCACATTTACCAAAGCTTTTAAAACATGCATATGTATAATTCAAAGAGACGAATTGATTATGACTTAGAAGAAAATCCACTTGTGCCAAAATGGTCTGCTTCCTTTTTGTTTAAAACCATGAATAGTTCGTATCCTTTCTCTTCTTAGTATGAACGACTTGTGAATTTTACACGACAATGCCTTTGTAAGGTAGTAAGTGTCAATTGTCCCCCATGATATTTCTCTTTCGCTAACTATAGCTGCTGCAATATACGATTCGAGTATTGATGCAGCCATTAGGAGGATCCTGACTCTCTATTCTTTGGATAGATAAAGAAATTTAACCGATTCATATTTTTTTATACGATTGTACATCAATTTAAATATTAAAATTTTAATTAATTTTTAGAGTTGAATAAAAATCAAATTCGAATATTCCAAACCATTCTCCTAGCTTGACTCGAACCAGAAACTTAGCATGGGTAGTTAAATTGTTCGCATTGGCAAAATCGCACTAGTTCTGAACCAGAATTTTGCTTCACCAGTTCAACCTTTCCCTGCAGGGTCTTTTGTTAATCGTCAATTATAAACTTACCTACTTAACTTCAGCACCACGCCATCATTTAGACACTTGCGCATACACATACTAATAACTTTCGCGCATTGAGCGCGCGCCGGAACCATTTTTATAACCTATCACGCCATTTGTATGTAGACGCGTTGGCATTTCATATTGGTAATTCCGCATTAAATGAAATTAGAGCAGAATTTCATAAAAGCAGACAATTAGCGGCATATTGGCAAGCTTTTAAAACGACAGTTTTGCATATGTGTGCATCTAGAAATATTTACATATGTGTATGTATGTATGCATTTCCCATTTGATCCGGTCCGATCTTTTCAAGCTCAAATAACAGTGATCTTCGTGCATGTACAGCCGCGGAAAACCACTTAAGAACTATAGATACCCAATACGAAAAACAAAATTTGCCGTTACATTGACATTACTAACTTTCAAGAGTTATGAACACCAATGCAGCCTTAGACCGGATATGCATTCACACATATGTACTTGCCCTAACCACTATTGCAGTTAACCTTTTTCTTCCATATACAAATATTTGAACTTGAATGTACTTCGTATGAAAGGAAGGGCGTGACACTTCAGCGAAAAAAAGTTTGTAGCTACTTGAAACTTTCACCTAAAATTCATGGGGCTGCATAACAGAAAAGATCTGCTTAAAAAGTATAAAGTTTTGTTAATGTTGTAACTACGACCTTTTGCAAGCAACTAGAGCATATAGTCCATCCTTTGTTAATTCCACTGTTATTGGTTCTTCAAGATGAGCAGAAATTATGCGAAGGATATCAGCAGTGCTGGAATCCTATTTTGACAAGGGAATCATGTAATCAGTTATGATAGTTATAGTAGCATAAAGAATTCTCTATATATTTTTAAAGAATGTTGCTAATGCGACAGTCCTTGTCCAGATATGTATGAATACGAGCCGTTTCAGGCAGAACATTAAAATTCATTATTTCGGAAGCATTCAGTAGTTTAGCAAGTGACATATGTATGTAGGTAGGATAATAAGCTCTTTGCGGGGCGTTGATTGCTTTGCGCAGTGCAGGGCGGATATTTTTTCTTTGACACCTATTAAATCATTTCATATCGTATTGAAAAAACTAATATTAGAAAAAAAACATGTATTTTAACTTTACTAACGCGGCAGTTAAAGAACCAAACAACAGACAATTTATAAAATATTATAAATAAAATCAATACAATAAATAAAATCAATTTTAAACATAAGACATTTGCTAACGTGCAATATTTAGCACCAAATATTTAAAACGAAAAACATATCCAAGCGCAAAAAGTGACACTATTGCCAAATATTCACTAAAAGAAATACAGAAATAGTTGCCAGGGTATCGTTCTTAAGTATTTTTCAATAACTGTATGTTCGCTGATATTAGTTTAATATATAATACGATCAGTATGATCAACAGCGATCATTATTTTTTGTCTATGCTTACGATGGCATACTCTGCTGTCTATGAATTTACGACTGTGCTGGAGTGGGAGCCACAACCACATTCGCTCTCCAAGCAAGTGATAGCAGCGCAACAGTAGGAACAATTTGTTTTCATTGTACCTGTTACTTTCAGTTGGTTTCAGTTCTCGTTCGACTCGGTCGTGAAACGGTCGCTTTTTGCCTCTAAAAAATATTTATATTTACGTATCTGTCTGCTGTGCGGTATTGTGTTAGTTGTCATTGTTATTAAACGGTCACCGGTTCCGTTCTAAAGGAAAGCAGATAAAAGAACAAAATAATAAGCAAAGTATGTGGCGCGATGTTAATGGTGTTATTTACTTTTTCCATTCTTTATTGGCTCTTTTAAAAAAAACTTGCTTTTGTGCGATTTTTCCGTTCGAGTAGGGTAGGGTAAAGGTATTCATTAATACAAAAATTTTTACAAAATAAATAGCCTATTTTACAGTAATAAAATAAGTAAACAATTATTAATTCTATAGGAGAAGTCTTACTCGAATAGTCCTTTGGCAAACTTTGACTTTATTCGGGTGTAATTATCCCTTAAAAATCAATTTCACATTAAATATAAATAAAAACAATTAATTAATTGATCTGCGGTGGCTAGAAAACTAAGTTCTCTATAAATGTTTGGTGAATGTCGGCGAGATAATTTGAGGTATTCGGGTGTCTCTGGTAACATTAGTGCTGCTATTATAGTGTCAGCAGAAATTGATAGTTAAATTTTTTATCTCAGACTTTGCAGGAAGTTGTCTAAGCAAATTTAGTATAATTGAATACATATACAGGGTAGTTCTTGTAATGTTGGATTTCAATTTAATTCAGCTATAAATTAAAGTTGCACGTGTATTTTCCAATGATTTTTTTTTTTGTTAAATAAACATGGAAAACAATTTCATTTAAATAACTTCCACGCCTGGTCTAAATTTTCTTACTTCAGAAGGCTGTCTTAAGCTCCCACCAGATATAGTCTAATTGAGTCAAATCACAGCTTCTAGGCGGCCAACTGACATAACGCTGATTATTCGGTTTTAAAATTTCTAAAATTTTTCAAGCAACAAGCGTCCCATATTGTAAATGTCTAGCCATAAACTAAATTTCTGATACATTACAGAAGTTTTTTTTAAGTAGCTGTCAAAACCAAAAACACAAAAATCGATTGTTCAAATTTCAAATGCTGGATGAACCATCCTGTATATGTACATAAAATCCCACAAAAACACTGACCTTTCCCACTTTGAAATCAATTAATTTTGAACAAATAATGCTAACCCCGCTTTTTTCTTTTTTAACTTTTAGCTAGCATAACTAAAAAGAGAAATTTCTTGATAACAAAGTCACAAACATGTCAGCCAAAGCCATTTCCGAAGCCACTGGCAAAGATATATTGAATCGTTTTTTGAATGTGAATGGTGCTTCCGGTGCGGCACAATGTCGTTTTGCAACAGTCAACACTCAAACGGATTGGTCGCAATTGACCGTACAGAACCCTTGGCTGCTGGACACGGTAAGTATTCACATCATCAGCTTCTTCTCATTAATCAATCACCACCACCTCCACTCCTATCATGCTCGGCACACTTTTAATCGCTTAGGTAAATGTATAGTTGATATTGTTTTTCATTAATAACACTGTGGTACAAAAAAAAAAGTTGCAAAAAAACTTCGGATCGGACATAGTGAGGGTTGTAGCTTATGAAAAACTGAAAAGAATGGTATAGGAGAAATTTCCAATACACCCCCAAAATCTCATTTTATGGCCATAAAACCGTTTTTCAGTAGGTTGATATGAACAATCACTCCTAACTTCGCCAATTTCCATCCGATTTCGAATTTGCTTTTTTAGTTCGAAAGAACAAAAACAAGCCTTTTTGACAGTGTGTTAACATTTTTTCTGAAATGACAACTGACGAGACTGTAGACGGAAGTATTTGGAATTTTTTTATTTTTTCTCTATTTTTTCGACTTTGACATAATTTTTACGATATTATCCGATATTGAGGACTTTTTTTAGTACACTACTGTTATAGTAAATTTAATTTTGCGTCGAATGAGCTATATTTGACTGTAATTGAATTAAAATTAGTAGAGTTGTGCGAGTTTTAAGATTTTTTGTTTTTTTTTTACTAATTTGGAATGTTGGTATAACTTACGCTAAATGGGAATAAGGGTGTTTTGATGCGTTATTATAGATACGTAATATTTATTGGAGTGTATATGTATACATAAGAGTACACTGTACTGCATACAACAGAACTGGCTAGAACTTACGAAAATATCTGACATATTATAGCACTTTTTTTTCAATAGAAATATGAAAAAGCTCCCAAGTGTACCAAAGTTCACTCTGTACATTGATTAACAAAAGAAGTTTGTTATTATAATTTAACCTTATTAAAACGTCAAAGTATTATTGTTTGTTTCATTGAAATTCAAAAGATATAAATCAAAACGTTGCCAGAAAAGTCAAATTTCTCAATATTCTCCGATGATATGGCATCATCAGCCTTATCATAAACGAGATGATTGTTATTTTTGTAAAACGGACGTAAACGGTCATCATTATAAAACTCGAAAGCACATAAAGTATGCTGATGTTGCAACTGTTAAGAACCCCGTAGTCTTGGACGATATGATTGACTCAACTGCAGGTAATGAACTGAAGGAAGTTCAACTCATTGCTGATGATGATCAAACTGATAACAATAAACCTGATGATGAAGAGTACTTTCCGTCAGGTTCTAAGTTTTCAGAACGAGACATTGTATCAAATTCAGATTTTCAGGATCTTTCTCGTGATTTACATACTTCTATCGGGAAGACAATCTGAAACGCTCGCTTCTCGATTTAAACAATGGAATTTAGTTGATGACGACTTCAGATGAATGATGATGATCGAATTTCTTACAGAGAAGTATTCAAAACTGATGAAGAAATGACAAATGTACCGTACCATACTAAACTCCAAAGGGCCGTTTCTAATGCATTTTTAAGTTTGGAACCAGTGCCGTTGTGTACTGCACCGTACCATACCGTACAGTGCTGCACTGCACAATACTCCAATAAATGTTATGCGTTTATAATGACACTTGTTATTATTTTCATGCTTCGAAACGCATACCAAATCTCGTAGTAAAAAAAGAAAAAATCTTAAAACCCACACAACTCTAATAATTTTAATTCAATTACAGTCAAATATAGCTCATTCGACGCAAAATTAAATTTACTATAACAGTAGTGTACTAAAAAAAGTCCTCAATATCGGATAATATCGTAAAAATTATGTCAAAGTCGAAAAAATAGAGAAAAAATAAAAAAATTCCAAATACTTCCGTCTACAGTCTCGTCAGTTGTCATTTCAGAAAAAATGTTAACACACTGTCAAAAAGGCTTGTTTTTGTTCTTTCGAACTAAAAAAGCAAATTCGAAATCGGATGGAAATTGGCGAAGTTAGGAGTGATTGTTCATATCAACCTACTGAAAAACGGTTTTATGGCCATAAAATGAGATTTTGGGGGTGTATTGGAAATTTCTCCTATACCATTCTTTTCAGTTTTTCATAAGCTACAACCCTCACCATGTCCGATCCAAAGTTTTTTTGCAACTTTTTTTTTTGTACCACAGTGTAATATTATACAAAACCAAAAAAAATTGTTATTGAACTTCAACTTTACCTGCTAAAATTGAAATGTGTCATAAGATAATACGTCATAATAAAATAATAGCAATAAAAATTAGAAAAGTGCAAAATCATTAATATATGAAAAGGTAAAGAAGGCGCGCTCTCCTATGTCTTGCCTATATGCATATGTATTATACATTTTTTGTCAATTATGCAAGTGGAAGTGCTTGAAAAATTGAAGGCTACTGTTATCGCGATACAAGACACCTTGCGATATTTTTCATAAAACTTATTTTTATTTCTTTATTTTCTGCACAGATAAAGCAGTGATAACGCTATAAATACACAAATATAAAATTGTTAATTGCCAGATTTATTGCATGTGCATTTGTGCCTGTTGACTGTTAGAAGTAAAAAACAAAAATCAGTTTTAAAGAGATGATGTTTAAATCTAGAAGAACGGCGTTTAGAGGTCAACACATATTGAGTCGGTTTTTCTAGGTGACACATGGCAGCGGCTGATGATAGTTGATCGCGTGGTTCACTTGATTATCAATTGTTTGGTGCACGACAACAAAAACGTTTCTCTTATCAGAGAACGTTTTAGCCACGCTAAACTATTAACGTATGATCAGCTCTGAGTCATGCACTTAAAATCTCATGCGTTTTTTTTTTCTTTTTTGAAATCAAGTGAA
This sequence comes from Anastrepha fraterculus, assembly GCA_037575425.1. Classification (NCBI taxonomy): domain Eukaryota; kingdom Metazoa; phylum Arthropoda; class Insecta; order Diptera; family Tephritidae; genus Anastrepha; species Anastrepha fraterculus. The sequence continues at coordinate 39,148 of JAYXIM010008137.1, read as the reverse complement.
ATACGTATACAGATATTTTTTCAATAGATGATTTTGACTAGTGGATGAATTTTGATCGCGATAATTTTTAACGTTATATGTATGTATGTAAATACGAGTATATTCCGTAATATTTCTTTTTCAAATCTTCTTCATTTGGTGTACTCGTATATTAAGTAGAGAAATATACTAATTTCACGACTTTGCTTGGTACAACTAATAACAAATAATGATTGGAGGTATAACTTAAGCGTATGTAAATAAGCACATATGTAGGTACATATTTACTTATGTTTGCTCTTGTATTTAAAGTGGAGATGTTTTTGTTCTAACAGCCATACTGTATGGACCTTTCAAGTTACGAGTTTCTTTTTTTAACAGTATTTGTTTTAACAGCTGGTAGTTCGATGGCGCAGTTTCTGACAAATGTTAAGTTTAAAATTTACAATTTCCTAAATTTATATCGATTTCGAATTGCTGATAAGTAAGCGCCAGTTCAGCAGTTCAATGTCATACCGGCTCCCAATGGCAGATGGATTTTGAGAGCTTATTTTCTTGATAGAAGTTTGCCATTATCTGCCGAGGTGCTACCGCTTGTAGAAACAACTTTTCATATTACGCATCAAACTTGGGGGATTACCATATGGTAGTCTCTCACCAACATGGCATTAGTGTGCATAAAGTTAGCCACTAGCCCCCAACGAATTCGTAGTGTTAGAGCTCCTTTTCCCTATCTTTCCCACGTTGTTCATTTTCATTCGCAACGTCTTATCTCCTTCAAGTGTTTGATCAGCCATAATGATCTTATATGTTCAAAAAACGTACTAAATGGGTGGTGTAGCAATTGCTGTTTGCAATGAGGTGGCCTGATGTTTAAGTTATGACGTCAGATAATTGCAATATGTACGTATTTATTATTGCGATGCACGATTTACTATTGTTCGTTTACGTTTGTTATTGTGTGGTGGCCCATTCATTTTATGATGAAAATATTTATAATACAACAACAAATTTTATCGACAGTAAGACCGTACCATCATTACATACATACGTATTTGAAACTAAGTTGCATTAAATTAGGTACACGATGAAATATAATTGTGTAATTTAATTACATTAATAAGTTTAAATGGAATTCAGAAAAAATAATTCACCTTTGATTAGAAATACACTCAGTGATGCCCGGGTTCGAAACCGACTGGGCTCATGGAACACCAACAAATTTTTTTTACCAGTCGCCCCTCGGAGGGCAATGGCAAACCTCCGAGTGTATTTCTTCCATGAATAAGCTTCTCATAAAAGAAATCATCTGCTATTCGTTTTTGTTTTGGGAACAAGAATATGTCGCAAGGGATCAGCTGAGTACGGTGGTTGAGGCAAAATTACGGTGTTAATTTTGGCCAAACAATTCAGTTATTTTGATTTATTTCGATGTCTGATCCTTCTTATTCCTTATCCTAGTGAAGAGGCATGGGTGAGATAAACATATACATATATGTATCCATATACCATATGTATATACATACATACATACATATGTATATGCATACAATTATTTATGAAGAAACCTTTCTAACCCTGATTTCCTCATATTTTTATGAATATTTAAGACTGCAATGTCACTTTTCCAATTTCGCAACTGTTTCTCCATCTGCGCTTTAAAATACAAATATAAATACGAGCAAATGTATTTGCAAGTTCAAAGGCCATATTCCAGCCAATATTTGAATTGTTTTCCTGTATCTTGAATAATTTTGTTTCCAACTATACTTATACTCGTACATACACCAAAACGGAACTCGAATGTACGCACGAGTATTTTCAATCACGTGTAGCTAGTACATATGTACATAGGTATCATGAGTGCATGCATATGTACCATGTTATATATAAACATCCCAATGCCTTATTTCACATTCACCTATCCACTGACTTTCGTCTTTATGATTGAACATTACATACCTTCATACTTACCTATTTACATACAATGTACTTACTCGTGCAATTTGATTTGATTTTCCATTTGCAGCCACTAGTTGTGAAACCGGATCAATTGATTAAGCGACGTGGTAAATTGGGTTTAATCGGTGTTAAGAAGAATTACGAGCAAGTCAAACAATGGATTGGCGAACGCATTAATAAGGATCAGAAGATCGGCAATGCTGTGGGCAAATTGCGTAATTTCATTATTGAACCGTTTGTGCCACATGATGAGGTAAGTGGGCATTAAATAATTAATAGATTAAAATATTAATCGTTGTACTTGTGATGTAGTAATTATACATATTTTAATGTTTTAAGTTCCAACCAATTAATTTTTTTTTAATAATTACAGTCCGAAGAGATGTATGTTTGTATCTATTCTCATCGCAACGCCGATACGATTCTCTTCTACCATCAAGGCGGTGTTGATATTGGTGATGTTGACGCAAAGGCGTTGAAATTAGACGTGCAGATAAACAGTGAAACCTCCGTTGAGGAAATTACAACGAAATTGTTGGTGCATGTCGCCGATGCTTCCAAGAAGAAACGTATCGCTAATTTCATAAACGCTCTGTACCGAGCTTATGTTGATCTTTACTTTACGTACTTGGAAATCAATCCATTGGTTGTGACCAAAGATAGTATGTATATTTTGGACTTGGCTGCTAAATTAGACTCTACAGCCGATTTTATTTGCCGTCCGAAGTGGGGAAATGTGGAATATCCACCACCATTCGGACGTGATGCATATCCAGAAGAGGCCTACATAGCCGACTTGGATGCGAAGAGTGGCGCTTCATTGAAGGTGAGTTTCAATTGTATAAATATGTTCATATTATTGCGGCTACTGTGTAATTTGTTTACTACGTGTAACGCAAACAAATTTTCATTTCTTCAGCTTACAATTCTCAATCGTAATGGCCGCATTTGGACTATGGTGGCCGGTGGTGGTGCCAGTGTTATTTACTCCGATACAATTTGTGATTTGGGTGGATCCTCCGAATTGGCCAACTACGGCGAATACAGTGGTGCACCATCTGAACAGCAAACTTATGAATATGCCAAAACCATTTTAACACTCATGACTTCGTCACCAAAACATCCAGAAGGAAAAGTGCTCATCACTGGCGGTGGTATTGCTAATTTCACAAATGTTGCTTCAACCTTCCGTGGCATAATCACGGCCTTGCGTGAATTCCAACCCAAACTGGTTGAACACAATGTGTCGATTTTCGTGCGTCGTGCCGGCCCCAATTATCAAGAAGGTTTGCGCAAGATGCGCGAATTCGGCTCCTCACTTGGCATTCCATTGCACGTGTTCGGTCCAGAGACGCATATGACTGCGATTTGTGGCATGGCGCTGGGTAAGCGACCCATTCCACAAACCGCAGCAGCTGAATTCGCGACGGCCAATTTTCTACTGCCCGGAGGTCAGCAAGCACAATCTGAACTGAAAACCGCTGAAAGTTCAGATAGTAATAATGGCGGTAAGTGTACATTTCCTATATACAGTTACTGTTACTGAATAAAAACCTTCCAAAGTAAAAATGATTTTGGAAAGTTGTGCATGATTCAACGCAGACAATTTTGCTTTCTCATTTATTCACTTGTTGGGGAAATATTTGTGAAGATATGTTGATCACTAAATGTAATCAAGGGTTTTCTGTTGCGTTAACAAACATAATGAAGTATTTTTAATTGTCTAAAAGAAAAAAGTAAGCTTCAAAACATATCCTGCAAGTTATTTCATAAGTTTACTCTTCAAAAGGAAGTCACTATTAGGCTAATTTTTTTTAAATATTATTGTTATTATATTAACCGTGTATGTATAAAATGCTGCTTTAGGTATGTAGCACCAAATCATGGAAATGGTTTTTTCTAAAGCAGTTATCTCAGCATGCAATAGCAAACGTCCCGAATATATTTCTGTTTTGAGTAAGCTCCTCATAGAAGCTCCACATTCAAGAGATGCACCGCGAATTTGCGGAAGATCTCGGCCAAATAGCCAACAAATAATGTACCTGCCAATTAGACACGGTTTCCATACAGTGTTTTTTTTAATCATATGTTATTTTGACAGTGAAAGCGCTTTCCCGTTAGAAATTTCGACAGAAAGTCAGTATCATCTCCGTAGAACGAAATGAATCGCTTTACTGCTATAAAAAATGTTGGCGAATATAGGAAACTTATTCCCATATTCAATGTTCTATAGCCCAAACAGTGGGTTTATTGAGAAGAAATCAAAATCACCTTTTCTTGGCGGCTATGTTATCAAGCACAACTGTCCCGTTCGAGGGTCGTAAAACCTGGGCAGTCAATGAACCTTCAGAAAGTGATAGTTTGGTACGGATTTTGGAGCTGTGGCATCATTGGAAACGGCATTGGTCAAAAGTGGACCCTACAGAGTTGTGATAAACGATTTTTTGTGGCCGGAAATTGCAAACATGGATTTAGCCGATCGTTGGCTTCAATAGGAGGCGCGCTATGCCACAATCGATCTGTTGCGCGTCAAGTTCGGTAATCGCGTTAGCAGCCGTCTCGACCGTGCCATTTGACCACTTAGCTGTGGTTTGACGACGTTAAGTCCTTTTGTGGGGTGCTGTGAACGACCGATGATATGCGCGCAATCCATTACCGATTCCTTAAATTAAATACCGAGCAAGGCATGCGTGAGATAGAGCCGGAAACCGCCAGCAAAGGCTGGGAAAACTATGCTAATAGGACACGCTACTGCGAAGCCAGCCGAGAAAGCCACACGAATGAAGTCGTGTTCCATAACTAATAGGAATGTTTGCTTTTTCGAAAAAAATTATTTTTTTTTTTTAGATTTTATGATTATTATGAGTTGAACATTTTTCGTTCGTGGGTGCTTGGGGGAAACTCGCTTGGAGGATATGCTTTGAAAATTTAAACATATACCAGATTTTAATGAAGCACACTGCAAATTACCAAATTTCAAATACATGAATTTATTTCCCTGTAATCTAATTTTTGGAATACTGTTATATAAATGAAACAAAAAAAACTCCCTTTTTCTAACCATATCCTGTAAAAACAGCCAACTAATAACTTTTGTTTAAATATATTTCTTGTATTTTTGTATGAATCCTCTTCGTCCGTCCTCATGTTTGTATGTAATTGGTTATCCTGCTCAACATCATCATCACCACCACAATTTCCAATACCACCACCTACACCATCATTATTTTTACCTCGACAACTCGCCAAATTATTCGTTGGATAAAAAAACCAATCAACTTTATATCGCTTCATCTGTTCTTGTTTTATTCTCACACTCTGAAATGCGGAAACGTAAACGTACTTGACGTGACCGTTGTATGATATCATGTAACGTATCATATGCTATTTATTTGTGCACGTGTGTTATGCCTGTTCTTGTGCATCTATCTCTTTCGAGTCACGATCATATCTCAAAAAAAAAAAAAAAAATCAACGTCTTGGCACGATCTCTATCCTGCTCCAAATCTACTGCAATAAACATTCAAACCGTTTTCGAAATCAAAAACAAAATCGTAAATCATTTGGGAACACATTTAAGGTATAGGTTCATCACCACACTCGATTAAACTACCACCTATTTCGGCAGATGACTCTGTTACAAATGACTCTGTGCACAACAATGTCGCAAATGCGCATACGCGCAAATTTTTCAGCAACAAAACGAAGGCTATCGTCTGGGGTATGCAACAACGGGCTGTACAATCAATGCTAGATTTTGATTTCATTTGCAGGTAGGTAAAATATATTTTATTATTTCTTTATTTACTTTTCATCCACAATTGAATTGAAACTCTCATTGTATTCTTCTTTTGCATAGACGTGATGAACCGTCCGTTGTCGCTATGGTATACCCCTTCACCGGTGATCATAAACAAAAGTACTACTGGGGTCACAAAGAGATTCTAATTCCAGTTTATAAGAAAATGTCGGACGCTGTTAAAAATCACAAGGAAGTCGATGTGATGGTCAATTTCGCCTCATTGCGCTCAGCTTACGAATCGACGTTGGAGGTATTGGAATTCCCCCAAATACGCACAGTTGCTATCATTGCTGAAGGTATACCCGAAAATATGACACGCAAACTAATTTTTGAAGCCGACAAGAAGGGAGTTTCGATCATTGGGCCCGCTACTGTCGGTGGTGTTAAACCTGGTTGCTTCAAAATTGGCAACACAGGCGGCATGTTGGATAACATTTTGCACTCGAAACTCTATCGGCCCGGTAGTGTGGCTTATGTGTCGCGTTCCGGTGGTATGTCCAACGAGTTGAATAACATAATATCAAAAGCCACCGATGGTGTACTAGAAGGTATAGCTATTGGCGGCGATCGCTACCCAGGTTCCACATTTATGGATCACATTTTGCGCTATCAGGCTGATCCAGAGGTTAAACTGATTGTGTTGCTGGGCGAAGTGGGTGGCACTGAAGAGTATGAAGTGTGCGCTGCACTCAAGGACGGGCGCATAACAAAACCGTTAGTAGCGTGGTGTATTGGAACCTGTGCTAGCATGTTCACTTCCGAGGTGCAGTTTGGTCATGCAGGCTCATGCGCCAACTCAGATCGCGAAACAGCATGCGCTAAGAACAATGCATTGGCTGAAGCAAAAGCATTTGTGCCCGCATCTTTCGATTCGCTGGGTGATCTTATTCAAGAAGTGTATGCACAATTGGTAAAATCGGGACGCATTGTACCTAAAGAGGAAGTACCACCACCCACTGTGCCAATGGATTACTCATGGGCACGTGAATTGGGTCTTATCCGCAAACCTGCCTCTTTTATGACGTCCATTTGTGATGAGCGCGGTCAAGAGTTATTGTACGCTGGCATGCCCATCAGTGAGGTACTTAACAAGGATGTCGGCATCGGTGGTGTGGTATCACTTCTATGGTTCCAGCGCTGTCTGCCACCATACGTGTGCAAGTTCTTCGAAATGTGTCTAATGGTGACGGCTGACCATGGACCAGCGGTTTCAGGTGCACATAACACGATAGTGTGTGCGCGTGCTGGCAAAGACTTAGTCTCATCCGTCGTCAGTGGTCTGTTGACAATTGTGAGTTCCTGCTTAACTGGAAATTAAATTGCATCAAAAGCATTATAATCTATTAACGTAATTTAAATATTTAATAGGGTGATCGTTTTGGTGGTGCTCTCGATGGTTCGGCCCGGCAATTTTCCGAGGCTTACGATTCCAACTTGCATCCCATGGATTTTGTGAATCAAATGCGCAAAGATGGCAAACTTATTTTGGGCATTGGACATCGAGTTAAATCGATTAACAACCCAGATGTACGCGTGAAAATCATAAAAGAGTTTGTATTGGAGAATTTCCCGTCTTGCCCACTATTGAGATACGCGCTGGAAGTAGAAAAAATCACAACAAACAAAAAGCCGAACTTGATTTTGAATGTAGATGGTGTAATTGCTACGAGTTTCGTGGATATGTTGCGCAATTGTGGTTCATTTACGAGGTTAGTAGAGAATGATGGCTAACTTGAATTTTTGAATACAATTCTTCGCTAACGAAATACTTACTTTTGTATCTTTAAAATCTTCTGATTTGGGTTCCGATATATATATATATACATTTTTTTTTTTTTTTTAATTCGAGACAACAAGAAATGTATCATAAGTTGCAGCGAAAAGGTTTATTCATATATCAACAACCAGCTCGAGCTGAAATGCTAATGTTGCATATTTTAAGATCATTATTTGCTGCAAATTAACAAATCTACATATTTTACGCATCAGACGCACTAGTAACACTATAAACAGGATGAAACACACCATTGAGCGTAGTGACAATATTTCTTTTTCAATTTTACTAGGCACTATTTATCATTTAGCACAATTTGGAATACATTCAGTACGAGTTTAAAATTTTATATTTAAAGCTTACCATTGACACTGTAAGCACTTTTGCGATTCACTTAAACGCGCTTCCACGGCAGTTACAAACGCAACCGAATTTTTGTACAGTCGAAAGGACTGTCACTTCATACACATTTTCTAAATTTTTTCTTGTATCTTTAGGTTTTCATAACAGCAACAAAATTCATGTAAAGACCAAATATGCTAATTTTTTTAAATACTCGTATGCTTAATTTTTCACCTTCTTCCAAATCAAATGATTATCAGTTACTTCTTTTTATTCTTTGTTGTTACAACTCGATATAGTATAAAGTCTCAGCCAACAATTGTGCGCAGAATATTAATGAACGAAATTTTGATGCGATTACTGTTTAATAAAGTTTATAATTAAATTAATGTAGTAACTGAATTACTTAAATTACTGAATTACCGAAAATGATTGCCTTTTTATTTTAATTTTGAATTGCTTGATTAAGTAACAGCTTTGCCTGAAATTTTTTCTTCGATTCCAAATGTACGAAAAAGACCCACATTGTATCTAATTTTTGTATTGCTATGCTATGAATCTTGTGTCAGAATCCTTCTTCTTCACCCCTAGTGGGACATAGGGCATCAAAATACAATTCAAATATCTCTTTAATCTTCATTTTCATGTTTGCAGTGAGGAAGCTCAAGAGTACATCAACATCGGTGCGATCAATTCGCTGTTCGTGCTGGGACGTAGCATAGGTTTCATCGGCCATTACATGGATCAGAAGCGGCTGAAACAGGGTCTATATCGCCATCCGTGGGATGATATCTCGTACGTTATGCCCGAGCAATTCAATTAATTTTTCCGTGGAATAATTAACTTTAATGAAAAGATCTATGGTAAAAACAAACAAAAAATTGTGAATTCTGATGATTATTCCTACATTATCAAAAAGGATATGTACCTTCTAATACATAGCAACAAATATAGTGCATATACATATATTTAGTGATATGTTAAACAAATACAATGTATTGCAAATATGCCACTCAATTAAAATCCTACATTTAAACACACACTCCAATAAGTTTAACTTAAAGTTGTTAACATTTGATGAATATTAAAAATACATAAATTTCCATTATTTTCCATATTAAAACTGTTTTAAGTTTTGCATTTATTAATTGTATTTGCTTTTTTCGCTTTCTTCATTAATGTGTTTGTTAACTTGATCTAAAATAATTTCCACACTTTTTTTTATTAACTCTTTTTATATATAATATTATTTAATTAGGATCAAATATATAAATTAGCGGTACAACACTTTTAATGTGTTAAGTAATCTTGTTTTGGAACCTTCGGGGTCATCATTTGATATTGTACTATAATTTTATAAGTTGGAGATTAGAATTGTAGAAAGACCGCAATGAAATTAATCTATATAAACAAAAATAAATAACTTACATAAGCTAAATGAAGGCAATGAATGTTTACGAATGGCTTATTATAAAAAAAGAAAACGATTATAAAATGAAATTACTTAAAGTGGATTTGTTTTGAAATGAAATAAAAGGCAGGAATCTTCAAAATTATATAAATTAATGTATGTATGTGTGTAGCCAGCGCACCTTGCACTTGTTTAAAATATATTCATTATAGCGTCCAGTAATACTATGTCCAGCAAATGAGAATATGGTGAATATTGCTAATATCAAGGGTAGATATTAATTTATGAAATAGAAATTGCTTTTCAGTGGGATAGGTAAATGACGAGATATAAACTATATGCATACATTGCTTGAAAATGTTAATATAGTCACGGGGTAAAATATCCCCAAAACGTGTAACATATTGCCTAAGTAATAATTAAATTGTTCTTTTGCACTGAATTTATGCACGAAGTTTTCTAAACATTTAGTTGTTAAAAATAAAGAAAAATTAAATTGATTCTTGCGCAAACGGCAGTTTAAATAAAATATAAGTGTGATTTAAATGCAGGTGCGTACTTCCAGGCGGAGTGAGGTCACAAAAAATAAGGTTCCAAAAAAAAAAACCGCCTCAGACATGTATTTCCCGTACCCTAAGCTAATTTCTCACAAAATCCGATGAGGCAACCCGTAGGAAAAACATAATTTAGTAGAACTTTAAGATTTGACTACAAAAATGGCGTACATCGTAGACAATGGCACGATGAGCCTTGCAGCGACATATGACATAAGGCAGCGTATAAAGATCCAACGGCTTCACTGGTTAGATCCAGGGCCGTGGAGAGAGTATTCGGGCCCCGGGGGAAACTTGAGATGCGGGCCCCTTCAAATTTTTTTTATTTATCAAAATGCGTATTATGTTATAGTGATATAACATTTAAACATTGAAAAACTCATTGATAAAATTTTTGATAGAATTAATTATGAAATATTGATTAAAATGAATTTTAGAAAACTCTTCAGCAGATCTGAAATAAAAAACGCAGCTGAAAAAAGTTAAAATTTTTTATTCATTTTGTGAGCCTTACAAATATTTGAAAATGACTGCCACGATGCTTAGAATTTTGCTTTTCTTGCTTCAGCTGAGGCAAAAGCTCTTATAATATCATCGAAGTCGAGGAACTCTGGTAGAAGTATTATTTACTATGTATATTTTTTTAAGCAGGAAATTTCTTGGAATTACCCTCCAGTCCGGGCCCCTCTGAAAGCTCCGGGCCCGGGGGAAAAAGTACCCGATCACCCACGCCACCCCCCCCAACCCCCTCTCGTCGGGCCTGGTTAGATCATTTCGTAATAGAAACACGCGAACTATTCGAAAGTATTCGATATAATATCATACCTAGTGGTAGTACAGTGGAAGCATAATTCCTCGGGTGCGTTGGAAAGGTTAATAGGAGGAGCCTTTGGCTTCACTTTGTGTTAGTTTTGATGAGGAAAATACAACTGAAGAGAGAGTTTTTTAATTATCACCCCGACGATGTCAAGTCATTGGAAGCTAGCTTCATTTTCTTCTGCACCTTCTTATTGTAACAACAACAAAAAATTTATTAATTTTTATTTTTAAAGAAATGAGGTTTAGTATTCCTATAGCGAAACAAAAACACTATTTACATCCCCTTGAATTTATGGTGTACATGCTGACGTTATCCTATGAATTTTGGGCATCAAATAGTTTAGACACCTCTGTTCAGTAAATGGTTTCTTGAGAAACTTTTCCTTCCGAAAACGCGTACGTTACCAAACAACAGGGATGTTTATATCTGATCATGGAGACTCCTGCAGAATTTCTACTAAAATTTTAAGTGTATGTTTTAAATTGTTACAGCAACAACAAAACAATTAGTTTTTGCTATTGCCTACTGAAGAGAGCACGACGGTAAAAAATACTTTTTGGACCGGGCTACAGCGAACACCAATCGGATTATATAAGTATTTACATATGTATATTACATATATATATATTTGTTTTTTTTTCGCGACGTATACACATAGGGTATATTAATATATTATTTTAGAGTAACCTAATCCATTTTTGCATTTTGAATGAGGAACATTATTCATTACTGATCGGTCGTAAAACTTACTAACTTTATGTGGTAAAGCGTATTCTGTATGAAATAATTAAATTTTAAAGTATTTTAGGTATGTAGTTTGTTTTAAATTCTTCTTATTTAATGTTTCTTATTTTAAAAATCGACTGCTTATAAATATTTATAAAAAACTATCTTCTACCAAAACACAAACAAAATTGGTAACTAGAATTAATCTGCTGCAGCATAGACGAGAACTAAATACAGAAAGGCAAATAACCAAATTAAATATTAACTGTTAGACCACTTAATATCTGATGAACAGCATCTGTATTACAGGCATAATCGGCATTCGCAATACATTTAACCGCATTCTTGACTTCAAGGCTCATTGGGCACTGTTTTATATTGCTGATCTTTAACCTCAGCATATTCATCTCATACGACGCATTTTACGTTCGAGTTTACGTTGTTTCTTTTCGTCCAATTCTGGTTCCTCGGCAGCAGCGTTGCGTTGTGATAACCATGGCTGTATCACACTACCCCACAACATCCAGAACGCACGCAGTGGTGCCAAGAGTAAGAGGAACCAAAAGTAATTCGACAACAGGGAAAGCAAAAGCGATCCTGCTGTCAGAATGATTAGATCCTTAACATTTCTATAATCAAAATAGAAAGAATATAAAGAAAAAGGATTAGTCTATCAACAAAAAAATGGCCATTTGCACATACTCTGCAATTCCACCTTCCATATTCAAATCGTTACCGGAATCAAGAATAGCGCCCGTTTCAGAGTACTTTGGTCGCGACATGAAAACCATAAACTGAACGGCGGCAGCTAGCGACAACACGGCTATGATACCCATAATCTTCAGTGAAAGTAAATACCATAGGTTTATTTTTTATGTATTCATTCATTAAGGCTTAACAAGTACATACCACAGTTACTTTGCTCAGTCCAAAAAATATCAAATTTATTAAAACGTTACCAGCAGTACTACCTATTGCCATATTCCTATAAAACTTCAAAGTGGCCTTATTTTCCTCCACAATCTGCTTCGCTCCTTTTGTGCCTTGTTTACCCTTTTGTGATGGCTGATAAATTAAAAACAATGAAATATTACCGCGTGGTGCCACTTCTAGCATTTTCGCACTTACCGCCATTGTACACTTATTTAATTATTCTAATTTCCACCAAAGGTTATTTTAGCGAAATTTGTCTGCCTTAAATGCTGCTTCTTACTTTTTGGTTAAGTACAAAATAATATTCGTTTTTGCCTACGAGCGATTATGACGCGTCAACAAATAGCCGAATAATGACAACTATAATTTTGCCAGCTGATTCTAGTTGGAGCTCATATCGATGTTATCGGTATACTAAATCGATTCAAAGTTATCGTTATGTTTGGTTTCCGTTTTCAGCCAAACAATTTTTGTACCATAAAGATTATCGAAACGACCCAAATTAATATCCGGGCGAAACCTGCCATTTCAGCAATATTCCTCAATTATGGAATAGAATTATGGAGAACTCTTATGCTGTTACAAATAGCGAATACAAAGCAAGGATAATGGATTTCCAGGTTTGACCATCCGAAGCAAAATTGTGAGAGTAACTCCGACTACAACGTCACTGGTAACTCGGTAGCAGAACTCTGCAGAATTTCACTGCGTTGATTTTTATTGTAATCACCGGCACAGTCGATCTCAGTTTTTTCGTCAACAAACCACTGTGATCACCCGGCTTACGTCAACCAATCAGGTAATCCTTTCAAAATCTCTGAGGGCCGGCTAACGGTCCGACCTTAGCCACACCTATGCATTCCGTACATCGTGAATACAAAGGATATTGGCAATGTGTTAGTTGGTATGTAAGCTGCTACAAAAAGAAATCTCTCTCTCATCCGGCTCTCAGTGAATTTAAAGAATCAGTTGATTGGCCGAAGTAACAGAGGTTATGACAGCGGTTTGTTTACGAAAAAACTGATATCGTATTGGTGACATACAAACAATACAACACGGCGTACTCTCACATTACTTCGTTACCGTATGAACACCGATGCAGTACTTTTTGTAGTGTGACAGCCATTTTCTCATTTCGAAACTTCCTACAATGTAGCAAGATCATGCATGATATTATAACGTCATCTGGCACTAGAAAAAAATATAAATTTAGGAAGAGTTTCGTGACTGATTCCACATTCTCATATTACATCATTCAAAATTAGAGTTTCCAAACTGTGAACTTCTCTTATTTCCAAATAGGGGCTTGCCGAAGATTGTTTCCGATGTATTTTCCCCCCTTCATTAAAACTACTTCCTAGTTTCTTTCGCATGTAATAGCCTAGACAGACGACCGCGTTAATCGTGATTACCGGCGCATTAATTCTGATTAAAATAGTGGTGTGAAAAACGAGTTACGCGAATTAGTGAAAATCTGATTAATTTATTGGATAGTTTTGACAGTAAAAGATTATTATTTATTTCAAAAAATCTGAACCTGCCATCGAAATACTCCTAATCCGCGTCAGTTATGAAAATTTATCCTAGTTGGCAATTCGCATTAGTAGCATATAATTCCGAATTAAGTCGTTAATCCCAATTAACGCCACCGCTTGTCTAGGCTATAACATCGCGAAGGTTTCTTGATGGCATGTAGCAAATGCAACATTATTACTTTTATTGTATTTATAATTAAAATTACAAAACAATATTTAATGACAAGCTACCAGGATTAGCCTCTTAGTGATTTAAGTAAATTTTTAAATTAAGTGGAATAAGTTATTATTTTTTTAATCGCTTCCACTAGTTTAATGTTAGTTATAGATGGATATGTTAAAACAGACTGTAGCGGGTGTCGATCTTCAAACTTGGGATTCCGTTGAATGCGGAATAAAGTGTAACTTCTTCAATCCTCAATATGTAGTGACGCGCAATTGCATCCCATATAACTGGTCACTGCCTCTATAATATGACGCGATGAGATGCCAAACATATCGATAAGGGTTCTTGGCGGTCCGGAGCGCGGTACTTCCGGTACATATAAGTGCTTCACCTCCATATCACGCTCTATCGCAAGAGCACTGAGCACAGCCTCGCCCAAACCACCTTGTTGGTAATGATCTTCAACTACAATAATACGCCCATTACATGCACGCCCATTCGCCATTATTAGACCTGCATCTAACGGTTTAATAGTGAAAGGATCAATAACTCGTACTTTTATTCCTTTTTTCTCAAGATCTGCAGCAGCAGCCAAACATTCGTACAGCGTTATGCCAGCACCGATTAATAGTACTTTATCTTTTCGCGACTGTTTCACAACCTTACCTATGCCCACTTGAAATACCTCCTCATTTTTGTAAATAATTGTCGTACTCGGTCTGGAGGTACGTATAAAGCATATACCTGGTGTATTTGCAGCCAATTCCACGGCACGTTCAGTGCTCACCGCATCAGAGGGATAGAAGACAGTGCTACCTGGTATTGCGCGAAACATGGCAATGTCTTCGAGCGCCATCTGTGAAGCGCCATCCTCGCCGATGCTCACACCACAGTGGGAACCACAGAAATTGGCATTAGTCTGAGATATAGCACCCATACGAATTTGATCAAATGCACGCGTTAAAAATGCGGCAAATGTGGAGGCGAAGGCTATTGTACGATTACGACAGGTGGCGCCAATGGTTACTCCAACAAGATTTTGCTCTGCAATGTAGCATTCAATGAAACGGTCAGGAAATTGTTGCTTTAGCTTATCTGAGTAAGTGGAGTTCTTTGTATCGCCATCGAGCGCTATCACACGATCACACCCACCTGCCAACTTGGCCAGTGCTGTACCGTAAGCGACACGTGTGGCTATTTCTTCGCCCAATGTGTAAGATGGTGGCGCAGATAATTTTGCATTCGTAATATTGACTTCAGGTACCGTCATGCCATCAGCTGTTTTTGGATTTAATGCCACTGGACATGGCGGTCGATTGATGATCGAATTTTCAATTGTTCTTATAACTGGGCATGCTTTATCACCCAATGGTTTGCCATGCCAATTTTCTTGATCCTCAATTTCGGGGAAAGATTTACCCTTAAATGTTTTTGCAATGATGGCGGTTGGTTTGTTTTTGGTAGTGGCTGCCACTTCGAAGGACTTGATTAATTCTTCGATATTGTGACCGTCCACAACAAGTGCATTGAAACCGAATGCGTTCACACGTTTTTCATAAACATCCAAGTTATGCTGCAGTTGTGTGGGGTCAGACTGTCCCAAGCGATTGACATCGAATATGACGCACAAGTTATCCAAACAATAGAAACTTGCGAAATTTAGAGACTCCCATATAGAACCCTCCGCTGATTCACCATCGCCAATAATGCAGTAGGTCCTATCAACATCTTTACTTGTAAACAAATGTCAAATACATATCTTCGTTGCACACAATACCTATAATCGGCTTTATCCAAATTCTTGCCTACATATGCCATACCAGATGCCACTGCTACACCTTGACCCAATGAACCGGTACCCACATCAATAAAATTCAATCGGGGTGTAGGATGACCTTCAAGATCGGAATCGATTTTGCGTAAATTTTGAAGATCTTCAACAGGAAAGAGTCCAGCTTCTGCCCAGGCAGCATAGAGTATGGGTGCTGCATGACCTTTGGATAGCACCAGACGATCACTAGCCGGATTGCGCGGTTCCTTAATGTCCAAACGCATTACATTAAAAAACAGTACGGCTAGAATCTCGGCAATGGATGAACAGGAAGTGGGATGTCTACGAATATACGAAAAAGTTAGAAACCGCCGAATATTAAATAATGAAATCGATTTGTAAATTCCAATCTAACACCATTTCAGCCTCATATCAGCTTTTTAGCCATAGTGTATTTGTGCGTCCAACCAGTATCGTATTGGGTTCGTTCCGCATTGCGAAAATTTAACGCCTCGGTAAGCAATCGGGAATCAAAAAAGTATTTTTGGCATGCAAAAGCTTCATATAAAATTCCACTTGCAATTCGGGGACATAAAACTTTAAGCTTCAAGATGTAAACTACATGTTTGAGGAGAAACTGGGCTATAATGTTAGCATTATTAAATGTGTACAGACAAAAATACATTGTCGATACTTCTATATTCAAGAAGCTAATAAAGCTCTCCAATCTTAAAATTTGTGCCGAACACTGAAATCCCACCCCCAAGAAACTACGAGTATATAACCAACCAAATTGCTCTTATTTGATTAAATTTTTAATTTGTTTGCTGATAAAGATAACTGTGTTCCAAGCTTGGTGTCCCACAATTACCCTGATTTAGAGGCCTGTGTTGCTCTAATTGCATGCACACGTAATCGATTTGCTATGTCTTTAAGGTCCTGAAATCGATTTAAATCCCTTGATGCAGATTTCGGTTTCACCTCCGAAACGGGTAATTCTTTTGGTTCAAATTCTTCACTCATTGCAGGTTCCATTTAATTACGCTATTAATTTTGATTATATTATTCTGAAATAGTACGCAAATTTTTTTATTTAGACAAATTGTTTTTAAGGAATTTACAAACAAAATTTGAAGGTTTTGAATTATATGAAAATTGTATTTTACAGGGTAATTACAACAAATTATTATATATTACATTTATTTTTAATTTTATTGCAACAAACATGTAATTAATCAACCTTAGGGAAATGTATAAATTTGAAATTGATATCTAATATTGCTTTAGTATTTTCTAAACACTTTGAGAACTATCTAACTTAAGCCTTCTCAAGTTGATAAATAGTAATTTCTCGATTTGAGAAATATTGTAAAAGTTATTCGCGCCAAACATGTTGTTTTGAATATGGAAACTTTGCTTAATTTGATTTTCATTTTGCGCTAAAGTCAATAAATAAATAATATTAAACTTTAAGGTAGTATTTATTGAATAAAAACTTACTTTTCCATTTCAACTTCGGAGTGAAAACTTTTATATTGCGCTTGATTAGCTAGTGATAAGCATCAGATTGTCAACATTTTACTGACAGAACGTTGGTACTGTAGCAAAAATTTTGTGACAGACGGCGATACCATCTTATAGTTACTGCCTCACATACAATCGTGCTTACTGCCATGGGAAAAAATGTCTTTCTTATAAAACGTTCCGACCAAAGTTGGGTCGGTTTAGGTTTGAGGGACTCGTCAACTGTTTCCATTGCGAGTTTGATGGAAATTGTGTGTAAACTGTAATTCTTTTGCTAACTTTTTTCATTTTTGTGTATCTGTATATAAATTTGAGACGCCGACAGCCAATCAAATTGCCTCGATATTGTCAAGCTGCAAAACATTGTTGTCATTTTTCGATATGGATGCAATAACAAAGGCAAAAAAATCACGCAAATAAACATGATTGCCTCCATTCAATGTTAAAATGCATGCAACCCCAATCCAATCATGCTGTGAAAGATCAGTTTGAAATGGGTGTGGGTAAGGGCACTATGCGGCTACCAGACGGCGCTATAGCAACTAATTATTATTATTATTTGTATAGGATTTAATAAATGTTTTAGTTGATGTTTGCGCTTAAACACATTAGCGACAGCAAACCCAAATGTAAACTGCGGTGGACACGCTGTATTATGAAATGCAATGAATTTTCATTTAAGTTACTTTTGAAATCATTGTCGGGCATTTGAGAAATGCATTTGTTCTCAATTTATTCTGAATTGAATTGTTGAAATATTTTAGGATTTTATTTCCACAGTGAACGAAATGCTACAATTTCTCATACATTAAGAAAACCACACGAAAATATATGTAACTGAATATTAACCACGCATTCATAGTCCGAAGCTGCATAGATCGAACGTCCACACGTTTCCACAAATATCCAAAAAAGTAGTGAAGCAACTCAATCAATATACAAACAGTTTGTCTCATAAATCGTTTCACCATTTATTATTGATTAATATATTAATCATTATTTTCCTAGTAGGTTCTTATGCCGTAGTACTTTGAATTCCTTTTTTTGTAGCAGAAAACTTTTCTAACTCCTTCTGTAAACAATAATCGTTATTTGAAATCATCAAAAATCAATATTTTGCATTATCTCAAAATTGTTTTTACAACTTGAAGAAACATAAACAGACACCAGAAACATAACGGTATACTATTTACGTATATTTCTGTGATTCGTGCTGCTCATTATATTGCATCAATAAGAAACGCAATAATGACAATTGAAAATTTATGGTCGCATTTGAAATAGAAAGTGCCAAAAAGGTGCACTACAAATCGGTAATAGATGTTGCATGGTCGCACCAAATATTGTATTAACATAAAGATAGTCATGTACATACAAACATTTGATCTTTCATTTGATTGAAATGTGAAATGAATTTTGTGACAATGTCGAATATAAATATTATATTTGTTATAAAAAATAATAAATATATATAAAAATATATAAAATAATAATAATATTATATATAAAAAAAAAAAAAAAATAATTGGCGCGTACACTTCTGTTAGGTGTTTGGCCGAGCTCCTCCTCCTATTTGTGGTGTGCGTTTTGATGTTGTTCCACAAATGGAGGGACCTACAGTTTCAAGCCGACTCCGAACGGCAAATATTTTTATGAGGAGCTTTTTCATGGCAGAAATACACTCGGAGGTTTGCCATTGCCTGCCGAGGGGCGACCGCTATTAGAAAAATGTTTTTTTATAAATTTTGCTTTCACCGAGATTCGAACCAACGACCTCTCTGTGAATTCCGAATAGTATCACGCACTAACCCATTCGGCTACGGCGGCCGCCATATTATATATATGTATAAAAAAAATTGTATCATTTATCCGAAAAGATCAGCAAAAACATGTTAACGATACGAGGGGGGTCAATAAGTCGGTGACTTTTTGTATTTCTGACCTCTTTACTGAAAAAGAAATACTGCTCCTGTCAACAGGCATCTGTCAGTTGACTCCTGTCAAAATTTGAACGTGCTGTGTCAGTTAGTTTGTGTTTTACATCTACCTTTATCAGACTACCCAGTAATTCACAGTCGACCACAAACGCAATCGTGTAACAACTTCACAGGAAAGTTTGGCGTTGTTTAATCGCAATATGGAGGATTTTTGCGCCGTTTTGTAACCGTGGACGAAACATGGATCCATCACCACACACCAGATACCAAACAACAGTTGAAACAGTGGGTTTCTAAGGGTGAATCGGCTTAATAAGCACACGAAATTCAGTTTTTTCCATTTTCTCCTCAAATTACTGGCTAGTCTGATAAAGGTAGCTGTAAAACACAAACTAACTGACGCAGCACGTTCAAATTTTGGCAGGAGTCAACTGACAGATGCCTGTTTACAGGAGCAGTATTTCTTTTTCAGTAAAGAGGTCAGAAATACAAAAAGTCACCGACTTATTGACCCGCCCTCGTAACTAAGAGATATTATTTTACGAATATGACTGTTGGCCACTGTCTGGTAAATAGTCTTCGGATTCTAATTGGTAATCATATCAAATCCACTATATACTAAGTAGGCACTAAAAGACATTTGGGTGTCGTAGTTTACGAGAAAAAGATGGGTTAAAATTGTGGCTTGCTCATTTATGTGGGGCATAATTTCACAAACCAAACACTTTTCTGACCAATACCTATTTTTTTTTTGGGCGAAAAAAATTGTTTACTAGTGTCCATCGGAAAAGAAGATACGTATTCAGTATTTTTTTTTTGTTTTCTGTTATATGTATCTTGGAAATTAGAGGGGGCCATTTAACATTTCGATTCGTGATTTTTGACGTAGGCTGATTTTCAAAGTTTTATGACTTCGGTTATATTGGATTTGGAAATTTCTCAAAGGAAAAATAATTTTATTAAACATTCTTAATAAATTCCTACTGCTTGTTTACTTTGTCTCTTGGGTAATTTGGAGTGACAGTTAGAGAATAATTTGTGTTTCTCATTAGCACAAAAGTTTTCCAAGTTCTGTACTTATGTACGATTTCGATATTTTTTTATTTGAGAGAAGCAGTTAGAGAATAATTTGTGTTTCTCATTAGTACAAAAGTTTTCCAAGTTCTGTATTTATGTACGTTTTTCGATATTTTTATATTTGAGAGTGCAAGCTATCTAATTCTCAAAAATTTAGTTACTGTTTAATCTTTGCTCGAAAAGAACGTGAAGAGAACTATTAATTTGTTCACTTTAATTTTCATTTGTTGTAAACCATATTTCTTTTCCGCAAACGTCCTCATAGATTTGAAGTCATGTTGTCTGAATAGATACAATAGGCCGTTGGAAATATTAGGTGGTGCACTTGACTTCATGAAATGTTTCTGATAAAAGAAATTGGCTTAGCAACACAAATTATTTGTATTAAAAAAATAACCCATTATTTCTGCCCATTAAACAATAAAAACCTTTAAAACGATATTCGCATTTATTTCACTATCATTTTTATTAAATATACAAATATTCTGTTTGTAATACAATACAAATCTTCAATCGTCTGTTTTCTTTTTTCCAATGCTACCACTTCTAGCGATGTTTGTTTTTACTCTTTACTTAATTTGTATGCTTTATTTTGTAGGTTTGTGTTGTTGTTGTTGTTCTTAAAACTATTACAGTATTATTTAAAATATTTTTTGTGTTTTTATTCTTGTATTTTTTTTATTTATTTGTTTTTATTTTCATAAACTAATTTTTCTTTACTATGCACGTAATTTAAATATGGTTCGTGTTTATTTTTATTATTTGTTTTTTTTTTTTTTTTTTGTTTTCAATATAATCATCTCTTTTGTGGTTGTTCTTTATATAAAATTGCTTATGAGTTACAAGAAAAATTGATAAAAACAAAAACATTTTTTTTATATATGTATAATGATTGTTTTCATTATATGTATTTGTATTTGTAGTAACAAGAACAATGATTATTTATATTGTGGGTATGCATCTTTTTTTGTTGCATTCAAGCCATATGCATTCGAGTATACACAAATTAGCAAATCTTAGTGTGAGAGAATGAAGGAAATGTGATTGGAAAGATATGAAACAAAAAATAATTATTTAGCCTATGCTGATGAGTAAATCTGTACAATTAAGTTACATATTTTTTAAGATTCTTCTTGATTTTTGGGTGTTAGCTTAAACTACGTACATGCTAGACTAATGGGCTGTAAATAGAGTACGAATAGTAGGTAGATAGGAAAAAGGAGATTTCTAGCTTCTTTACTCTGCAAATCTTTAAGCTGTTTGTTTCTTTAAGAAATCATAACAGCACTTAAACCTACATTTATATAATATATAAATTGTTTAATAAAAAGCAAAAATATATAAAAATAAAAATGGGCCTGGAAAAAACAGGCACCCAACTCACACGTTTAAATAAACTATTCAGTAGGTTGTTTGTGCCAGGAATGAAGTGGATAATAATTACATACGAGTATATTAAGGTGCAGTCAGACATGACAAGGAAAGTGCATTTTTAGCCTAATTGTTCACAAAAATGTTTAATACCCCCAAAGTTGTTCGAGAAAATTATTTTCAACTTTCTTGCAATTATTAAAAGTGAAACATTCATCTTCTTCCTAGAAAGTAATGACAAATCATTCCAGTGTTGTTGTCGTGTGATATTGTTGGTGATTGAATTTTACTAAAATATTAGTAATGCAATTAAATAATTAATTATCAAATATGTATGTATATAATACAAATTTATACACTTTAAGTGCACGCATGTATATAACTGGCGCTTACACCTTTTTTGGGTGTTTTGGCTGAGCTCCTCCTCCAATTTGAGGTGTGCGGGTTGTTCCACAAATGGAGAGACCTACAGTTTTATGCTGCATCCGAACGGGAAATGTTTTTTTTATGAGGACTTTTTTTCATGGAAGAAATACACTCGAAGATTTGCCATTGCCTGCTGAGGGGCGACCGCTATAAGAAAAACTTCTATCATTTGGTGTGTTGTGCCGACTGCGAGTTTCGAGACCGAGTGATAGATAGTCAATCACCAACCCATTCATATATACTGTAAAATTTCTCTTTCCAATGGGTTACATGGTGGTAGCGCTGACTTAACACACAACATTTGCCATTGAATTTTAATTAACGTTTTGTACTGTGATTAAACAAAACATAAATAACCTGTGTACGGCCGATTGATTTTCTTCTATATTTTGATCGAACCGCAATCATGTCAATTAAAAGCAGTTTCTTTTTATTGACCAATTAAGAATATTCATTTTCACCCCTCCAATATAGCTTTCACAAACTAAGAATATAAAGCGTTGGATCACACGAATTCGAGAAACTTTGAAAGCGCTTTCCTTGCCACTTCTTACAGCAACTTCAGTTAGTTTGGATATGTGTTCGTTTTGAGATTACTGGTCGGTTGGTTGGCGCGGACGGGATAAATAATTTGTTAATCTGCAGTGAGATTCTGAAATTCGCGAAACGTATAAAATATTTGTTTGCGACGTAACTTCAGAATCCTACTGCAGATATTGAATGAGCAGTAAGTCAAGTAAAAGTAAAAAATAAAAAAGAAACCCTAAGCTCCACTGATGGAGCTATTTAAATATTAATTTTTTGAAAATATGAGAATGATGATAATTGAGGAGCATGAAAGTGATAAGTGAAAAGTCAATAAACAATGAATTTTGTCAATTAAAAAGCTATTGCATTATACTTATTGAGTCGAGGAATATTTGTCTTATCTCGAAATGAAATTTCAATGCCGGCTGCAGTAATTCGACGTCAGGTTTTTTGAGTTTGAGTATACAAATATTTTAGATTGTTAAAAACAGAGTAACGGTAGTCGTTTCATAATTTAAAATAAATATTTATGTACACTTATTTTTTAAATTAGGATCAAAATTTTGTCAAATTCTTCTCTAAATCTCTCTACTTTAAAATGTTAAGGGTAGTAGTCTGTTCACATCCGTGAAATTTCGCTGGTAATATTATTTTATTTCACGTGTAAATTTGATAGCAGCTTTTGTCAAAATACAAATAATCAGGACAAAATTAAATTCGTTAGAAGTGCAGAAATTATGCTATTGAGTTTGAGGCGCTAAAAATCATATTATTTGAGTTTTGGGTATTTTTTCCAATTTTTCTGAATATCAATTAGAACACAAATTTTAAATTCGATGAACTGCCAATTTTTATGAAATAATCAGCAGCAAATGCAATTAAAACGACGATGAAAAATGTTGCTAGCATCATGTTGGCAACATGCTGCGAACTTTTTTACACCCTGGTAAAATTATTTAATTTCCAAGGCGAATCAATTAAAGGTGGTGTTGATAAATGAGCTGAGTTGTTTTTTTTTCTTTCGTCGTGTCCACGTGGCTGTCAGCTCAGAATGAAAAAAAGTGAATTCATTATTTGTTTTCTAGTTTCTCAATACTTTGTTTTGACAATCAAATGTACAGCACATTGTTGTTGGTCTAGTGCAACCACCTTTAAGGAATGCGCCTTGGAAATTTCATAGCCAAGAATTTCATATGGATTTCGGCTGGTATTTCACGTGAAATGGGAACAGAGTACTAAGCTTTAGACAAAAACTTCGAGGATGCAAAATACGAGTAATTTTGAATATTTAGCAAAATATTCTTTTTAGCAAATTTTTACTTATGAATTTATTGATTAGCTGACATTTTATTTATACTTTCAGTGCAAAAATAATTGTTTATGTAGGTCTGGACGATTGAACGATAGGTTTTATTTAACCAAATGTTTAAGTTTTAACAATCAGTAGCCAAAAAAAAAATATGGTCCAGATCAAATATGAAAGGGAGGAGTTATTACACTTCAACCTGGATGCGGGTGTTTAAGAGACAAACAAAATGCGTTGTTTGTTAGTCAGACTAAGCACAACAACACGACACGCTGTAGCGTCTACATACGACATTTTCGAGTATTAAAATTACGGAACTCTTCTCACTTGTGGAGTTCGCCGTGGTTCACGCTTGTCTAGGTTTGACTGTAAATAATAACTGTTATACACAAAGGAGGTAAAAAAAGGAACTATTTTTTTTTTTAATATAAGATTATTATGATGATTAGGTACTGAAAATTTTATCGTTTGATTTTTTGTACAAATCGTTCAATCGTGCAGTTCTAAATGAATCAAAACTGTAATCCTAAATCCGCTCGACTCACAAGCTGCCACAACACGAAATCCAAATTCAATTAAAATCTTGGCCGAATACATTTTCGAGAAGCACTGCAGAATATAGATTTCATATTTTCGCATTATCGAGCGAGTTGAGGATTATGTGGATGAGTATATTTTAAAGGATCACTTTCAATTTTATTGTAAGAAACATTTTTTTAAAGCAGCCTATTGTTACCGTTTTTCAAAGTGGTGCAAAATGTTAGTAAACTTGTATTCGATTTGAAACAAGCTGGAACAAATTTTTCGCATAGTTTTTCATACTTTCATTGCATTTTTATTTAAATTTTAAATATATATTTTCAGTAGGTCAAATTGACTTCAAATTATTCTTAATAGTTTTTATTTTGCCAAGTAATATTTCCACAATTTCATTTGATTCAAAATATAAAATAATTTCAACAAAATTTCAAGCAGATTTGAATAAGCCAGGTGCTTTCAGGACTAAGCCAATCATTAATTAGGTAGCACTTGACGTTATGTATATAATTATAAAATAACAAGACAAAAATTCTCACATATACATATGTAAAGTCTATAATTTATTACGATTCAAGGGCCCTGATCGGAATATGGCAGAGATCAAAAAGCTTTTAAATCAACAGTTGCAATCAAAGTATGAGAGTGCAAAAAACCTGCATCAGATGGGTTTAGAATTCGCTTTGCTAGAATCTCGTTTGAAACAGTCACTAAATCAATATTATGTGTGTAATGAAGCATAATGAAATTAATAAATAGTTTATGTGTAACCAAAATAAGAGGATGCTTAAAATTTAAAGTCACACTAATTTATTTTGAGAACAAACAATATTGGAGCGAATTTTGATATTATTGAATAGTGGCATATGAAAAGTTAGAATAGTTCAAAAACTATATTAATTGAAAAAAGTTTTCTTAGTTAAGGAACGAAGGTTTTGGTTCGGTAATGGGATAATGAAAATACGAGTATAACTGGCGGATAAGAGATTGCAAATTTTTAACGTATAAAAACAATTACTGGCGTCAATTTACTGACAGAGAATACCGTAATCCCGCTGAGGACCATTTTTTCAGTGCACGTTTAACATGGATATCTACCTACAGCAAGTTGAAGCGATTTTGTCCTCACAGTTAAACAAGCACCGAAAAACTGGCGTAAAAATCAGGTAATAACTCTAGAAATACGACTCCTAAATATAAATAAATATAAATAAAAAGGTTATAGATAATGAGGAGTGTTAAATAAATTTTGAATGGGCTATTTTAAATAAACTTACAATGTGCAAATGTGTAGATTTGTTTCGCATTCATCTATGTACAATCAATGATATACACCCTATAGTATATACTAATAAGCATGTATATGTACGTATATTTATAAAATTATTTATATATGTATGTATGCATATACATATTTAGACATATCATGCGTATATGTAGTTAAAACAAAATGTAACTGCCTCTTAGGTGTAGTAGGCATAATTAAACAATCCAACTTACTTCCTAAAGGCTTGTGTACTTTTATGTTTGAGTTTGTTTTCATTGTATTTACTTGTTGATGTCAATTTAGTGGTATGAAGATTACACGCCACCAATTGTTGTTGCTTGTTTGCTGTACAATTGCCCTATTCTGTAGTTTATTGGGTGAATAATGAAGCACAATATTTGAGGCTTAAGTGCAAATGAGTAAATTTATAACTGTATTGATAATATTTATATTTTACTTCGTTTTAAAAATATTTACATAATTTCTATAAATTAAACTTTGTGATATATTAACTCGCATAACTTATGCAACACATTTGTTTACATGTGTATGTGTATGCTCGCATTATCTCGTCCCTAGTCATATGCACACGTCTATGACGCTAATCCTTATGGGCGCTTAGGCACCACAACGCTATATACTCGCAGACCAGAATCTGACCAAATATTTATGGGAAAAGTTGCCTCCGAAGAAATATCATATATTATTTACTATCTCAATCGGTTTCGAATAGAAGTCTAAATGATTAGCAACAGTAGTTCAGCTGATAAATGTTCAAAAGGAAAACTCCTTTTTCAAATTATTTTTGTTACCATTGGTCCCTTTGCGTGTATTCTCTAGCGTTAAAAGGGGTTTAGATATAAATCGAGTTAAGCGCAATGATGTAGGAAGTCTGTATAACCCTAGCTTCTATTATATAAGTTTGTTTTTATATGTATAATATATAATTTCTTCATAATAACGTATTTTGCAGTTTACAATTCCTAACTTACGCTTAGAAATGTTCGCCTCTCTTAGTTGTAGGAGCTGCAAATGTAGCTGGCGCTGCATTTACTTCTTCCGCTACATCACCTCCACCTCCACCGCCCGCTGCAAGTGGCGTTGTTGCGGGTGGAGGTGCGCTAAGCGCTGTGACCGCATGCCACCAAGCATGCGGCGCTTGATGATGCGCAGCAGCATAATGTTGGAGATGGTGATGTAACGGTTGTTGTGCATGCGAATGTGCTTCTCCGCTTTTATTGTTGTGGTAATGTCTGTATGTTGGCGGCAGCTGTTGATGTGGGTGATAATTTATGCTTACTTTTTGCTCTTCTGTCAGCAGCCGTTTCGGCGTTGCATAGTCGCTTATGCTACTACTGTTTGCGCTGTAACGATGTTGCTCGTTTGTAACTATCCCCCCACTCATCGCCACGCCCTACTTTAGATGTCAATCGTTTTTCACTGGATAGTAGACTAGGTCCGATTGTTGCGGGTGTTGTGACTGCAGTTGTTGTTGCTGCTGTTGTATGTGATGCATATAATCACTGATTGGTGGTAGTACCGTTTTTTGCTCTTCGCCACCAGCACCACCACCGCCACTACCCATCAGCATCGCAGGATATCCGCCACCACCAACGCCGCGATCATAGATGCTTGCATGCGGTGGCGGAGGCGGTAACAAATGTGGTGCAAGCGGATGGTGAGCGGTCGGCGCAAGTGGATGGTGTCCGCTCAGTGAGTGTGATGCGGTATGCGGGTGATAAGGCTGAAAACTATTCTTTTGGTGTTGCTCTGACAAGTCCGCGAGACTGGGATGATGGGAAGGCAGGTGATGGTGATGGTGCGCAGCTGCGGCAGCAGCAGCGCTAGTATCATATAGTGAAGCACCACTTGGAGAGCCGTATATGCTAGTGTGGCGAATCAAACCGGCTGCACCATAATTACCGGCGGCCGCAGCAGCTGCAGCACTGTGATGTTGCTGATGTTGATGTGGATGGGGTTGATGTTGATGAGCGGAGTGTGCATGCTGTGGCTGTTGTTGTTGTTGCTGCTGCTGCTGTTGGTGAGCTGAAAGTGAATTTTGTTGATGCTGCTGCTGCGACTGTGATACGCCCATTTGCGAGGCCCCTGGCTGCATTAAATCAAAGTTATACTCCATTTGCGGTGGATTGGTTTCAATAAGATTCGTGAGTATGCTGCCAATATTGTTGTAGTTATGCGGATCAGCACCGCCAATACTAACGCCAACACCACTAACACTAACGGCACCACCTTGTCCAGGTTGTGCACTGTTTTGCGGCTGCTGTTGTGACTGCTGCTGCTGCTGTTGTTGTTGTTGTTGTGTACTACCTCCAAACATCATTTGTGATGTAGTGGGACCAGCCGTTGGCCACATATTCTGTAAACGAAACAAAAAGTTGCTTAGTTTTTAAACTCAAAGCAATAAAACGTCAATGTTATCAGGTATACCTGAAAGTTGATAAGCTCTCCGCTTATCGGTGATTCCTGCTGTTTCACACCACCGCCTGAACCCACTGAAGGCTGCTGCTGCTGTTGTTGTTGTTGTTGCTGTTGTTGAGAAAGGGAGTTTGGTGTTGGTGCTCCCGTCGCACCACCATTGGAGCCGACATTCATTGGAAGGCCAAGGAAATCGGGTGCATCAACAATGTAGAACTTTGTGGGGTTGTCTTTGAGCTCACTACTAGGTGAGCCCCCCACCACGCCCTGCTGTGGTTGGGATGGTGGTTGTTGTTGCTGTGGCTGGGATTGTTGCGTGTTGACAACACCAATCGAATTTGTGTTAAATCCAATATTGGCCCAAGCCGGCTCATTCGCTTGTTGTTGTAGCGCATATTGTTGCTGCTGTTGCAATTGTTGTTGTTGTTGTTGCTGCTGCTGCTGTTGCTGTTGATGTTGCATTTGTGACGGTTGAGGTTGTGGTGATTGCAAGCGTCCGCGTTGTGGCGAGTGTGATGGCTGATGATGTTGTTGCTGCAGCTGTTGAGTAGGCGTAGCATGATGATGCGGTGAACGCTGCTGATTGTGACGATGTTGCTGTTGTTGTTGCTGCTGCATTTGGTGCTGATGGTGCAACATTTGCTGATGATGATGTAACTGTTGTTGTGTTGCAGGCATGTGGTGCGGAGACGTAAAATGTTGCTGCTGTTGCTGAGGATGCGGTTGGTGCGGGCTTTGTGGAGTATGGCTGCGCATATGCTGCTGCTGCTGTTGTACTACAGCCACTGATGCTGCAGCTTGTTGTTGTTGGTGATGCTGCTGCTGGTATTGATTAATAAGTTGATGTTGTTGGTATGCGTTGGCGGTGCTTGAACCGCCAGATGCACCATGATTGGGGTCGAAGTGAAACTCTGGCCCACCCGTTACGTTACCGACACCAGCTCCGCTAGGTGGACCAAAATTATTCAGCCGCGACATAAGATTATTGCCGGGCAAATTACTACTGCCACCGACCCCGACCCCGACGCCAATGCTGGGGTTACCGCTGCTGCCAGTTCCATCCGGTGTACCATTATTAGGCGTATTGGGCGTGCGACGTTGATGTTGCTGCTGCGCTGGTGGCGGCGTTGGCCTTTGTTGTTGTAGTTGCTGTTGCTGAAGTTGTTGTTGCTGCGCATGTTGAGCTGCTACAGCTACTGCTGGATTACAATGTTGTGTTGGCCCCTGAGCCAATGCTTGTTGTGGCTGTTGCTGCTGCTGTTGTTGTTGTTGTTGTTGTGTCTGATGCCCAATTAATTTTTCGGCGCTAAAATTTTGAGTATACATGGAATTCTGCTGAGATTCATTGGTGGACAGCGAATGCTGTGACGCCGATGCTGACGCTGTCGAAGATTGAGAACTACTGTTGCTAATCATAGATGCATTGAATGGATCCTGCTGTGATGTGCCTGGTGTGGTGGAAAGGGGCGGCGGTGTGGAAACACTGCTCACACCTCTTTGCAATTGCTGTTGTTGGGGATTTTGTTGCGGCGTCTGCTGCTGCTGCTTTGGTTTACTCGCATTTGACTTTTTTGTAATTTTCGCAGGTGGAGGACCCGGCATATCTGGCGTAGGTGTCATTTCTGTTAATGAAAATATTTTAAAAAAATTATGAAATTGGTGCAAATTTAGCGTAAGTAGTTTTTGATAGTTTGATGTTTCATAAAATTTTTTTAGAGGTTTATTTTCACCACTAGCGTTGCGAACCGACCTTCATCCTTGGCGAAGCGTTTAACTTTCTTCGGTGATGGTTGATTGCCGTGGACGGTTTGCTTATGGCGCACCAAATGAGTTTTCCACTTGAAAGTCTACCGAAAAAAACAAATTTTAAGTTATTAAAAATTAAGGCGGGATTATTATCATGTCCAACCTGATCACAGTAACAACAGCAGTGCGGCCGCTCCTCCGAATGTGATGGCAAATGTCGCTGCAGTGACTTCACTGAACCGAAACGTTTGCCACATAAAGTACACTTACATTCCGATGCATCGGTGTGCGCGTTGCTGTAATGATCTTTCAGTGCCGGATATGTAAAATACGACGAGCCACATATATCGCAAACGTATGTTCGTTTCACTTCCGTGTGTAGCTGTACATGGCGCTCCAAGTTCGCTTTCAAAGTAAAACGATTCTGACAAATGTGGCACTCGAAAAAGTTATCTTTTTTGTGGACACGTATTATATGCTGATAAAGTGCATTCTTCGAGAGAAAATCTGCGCCACAAACTTCACAAATAGCTCCATCCGCCTTGTGACCCGTCGTGTCCAAGTGCTGTTGATGCAGTTTCTTGTGCGGAAACTTTTGTCCACATTCGGTGCAAGAGTAGGCTAAAGGCAAATAAAGAAAAAACAAACATTATTATTATTTAAAGAAAAAAGTACATAATGCAATATATTGCTAAAACGATAAAAGTAAGAAGGTAGCAAATTACAAAACGGTTAAATAAAGCCAAAAGAGATAAATGAAGTACACATGTTTAAGATATGCTTGAATTATAGAAATTTAACCTTCATTTACGCTTAAGGTACTCTACACTCATGTTTGTGTTAGTATTTCGACAATTTTCAGGCACTCACACTCACACTCACTTTTGAATTCTTTTCTGCTGTGAGATTCAACATGGGCATGGAATTGTTGACGACGCGAATAGGATTCGCCACATGTGTTACAGACGAATGGAAACTCCTTGGCGTGTATTGTACGATTATGATGAATTATTTCCTAGGGAACAAAAAAGTGAGGTTACAATATTTTACGTAAATGCAAAAGAGCACATTACTGCTACAATAAAACCAAAACATGTTGCAACTATTTTACAAATGTTAAATTAAACCGTTTTCCTATTTCACTCACCTCCAATGATGTACCATTCGGTTGTCCACAATCATGGCAGAAACCAGGATGAATTTTATAATGGTCCAACAATGATTTGCGTTTGCGGTACGACTTTGGACATTGCAAGCACTGATAGCAGGGTTTGGCCTTTTTCACCCCCGCCCCAGTGCCAGCAACGCCACTACCCCCTACACTACCAGGCGGTGCTTGCAGAGAGGTACTACTGCTACTGCCACCATCAATAAGCTGCTGCTTCGGTTCCATGTCATCCAAATCATGATCGTCTAGGTCATCATC
Organism: Anastrepha fraterculus; assembly: GCA_037575425.1. Classification (NCBI taxonomy): domain Eukaryota; kingdom Metazoa; phylum Arthropoda; class Insecta; order Diptera; family Tephritidae; genus Anastrepha; species Anastrepha fraterculus. The sequence continues at coordinate 7,792 of JAYXIM010008137.1, read as the reverse complement.
CTCATCGTGCGACAAATCATTTTCGTCCAGACCTAATGACACATTCAAAGAGTTCGATGAGATTGAGCCTGAAGTAGACGCAGTTGCGGAAATACCAGTCATAACACTGCTGGGTGTCGCGCATGCTGAGAGTGCACTAGTCAATGCCATTGCCGATGCCGGTGGTGGTGTGGTTACGGCACAAGCGGAAGACGTACTGGCGATTTGCTGTTGCTGTTGCAGTTGCAGCTGTTGCTGCAGTTGTTGCTGTTGCAGCGCGTCCGTATGCTGCTGATGCATATGCAACATTGGCAGAGTGTGTTGCAGTCGTTGTTGTTGCAGCTGCATTTGCGATTGTGCTGTCAATGTGGTTTGCTGCGGACCCTGTTCCTGCAGTGAAGGTGAATGCGCCAGCAACTCCGAATTGAAATGTTGTTGCGGCTGCTTCTGTTGCACCACAGCGGGCAAACTGCTACCCTCGAGTATATTGTCAATACTGTTTATAAACGTAGCTGTTGCGGAGCTCTGCTGCTGCATGCGCTGTTGGTGCAACTGAAGTTGTTCCTGCTGCTGCTGCTGCAATTGTTGTTGTGCGTTCTCGGCCATGCCACCCAACAATGTTAAAGGATTCGTTTGTTGTTGCTGCAAGTTCGCATTAAGGTTATGTTGTTGCTGCGGCTGGTGTGCTTGCTGCTGCTGTGGAGAATCTTGTTTTTGATTATGCAATATTAGCCTCTGTTGCTCTTGTTGTTGTTGGTGTGCAAGAAAATGGGACTGATTCGTATTTAACACATTGTTATGGAGACTTTCGGTTATTGGTTTCATCGCTGAAGTGTCAACTCCAGGGTCCCCAACACTGCCAACACTGCCACTACTATTACTACTGTTATTTAACGCTGGCAATATCATGGGACCATTTTTGTCGCCATGTGTGTTGATAATGATATTACAATTATTCCCATTATCCAATGCAGGCACAGTTGCAACATTTTCTCGCGCCACCTCGTTAAGTATCGGAAAAGGTAGTGAACTCGGGTGTTGATCGGTGTGTCCTTGCAGGTATTGCTTGGAATAGTTTTGCTGTTGATTTATCAACAGTCGACATCGTGGCTCGTTCTGAGTATTAATGCACTGCAGCTGCTGCTGTTTCTGCTCCTTAGGATTCAAACTCGGAAGATCACCGACAATATTTGCTAATTGCTGACTGTTGTAGCTAAGATTACTTGTATTATTGCTTGCTGTAAGGCCATTTAACACAAGGCTGTTGCTTCTGGAATGAAAAAGAAAATATCGTAAATTTTTGTAAAAATATAATTACAAAAATCTTAAATTACCCTTGTTGTTGCTGTTGATTATGTTGTTGCAAATGGTTGCTGATACTGCCCAAACTTGAACTTGCCATGCTCTCACCACCCACTAATGAAACTGTGTTTGTGTTGTTTGTCGTTGTTACCATCGTCGACACACTTTCTGGCAAATCTGTGGTAGCACCGCCATTACTACTATTGCTATGACCACTGCCGCTGACACTGCTGCCACTGCCCAACACATCTTCGATATCCGGCCCCATTTCCATGCCATGCATTAGACGTTCAGCGCCCTCACCTTCATCAATAATCTCCTCGAATTTCAAGGTATCTTGCGGTGCTACCGACGACATTTGCGACTCAGATTCGGACTCCAGCTCCGAGTCCAAGGCGATCGCTGGTAAAAGACGGCGCCTATGCGCATTCACAGTAGCTGCAGCAGCTGCAACGGCCAATTTGCGTTGTTGCATCTGTTGCCATTCTTCCCGACGTTGTTCACGTAGTGCCTGTAGTACATGAGGTGGCGGTCTTGTGCCCATCAGCTGACCCGACACAATGAAATTCTTATAGAATTGCTTTAAGAAGGGTTTATGCTCTTCACTTAGGGCTGTCTGCAAACGAAAACGAAAGAGTTTCTTGTAGGCCCGCACACTGAATTCGCCCGTACTGTGATGATAGTGTATGGTCCACTCATTGTCCGGATAGAAAAAGTAATCATCTTCAGCTGTCGAAACACGAGTATTTTGTTCACCAGTACGGAAAACCAGCTTTTCACTAAGCAACCTCGGATGATTGTGATTATTGTTCTTATTATGGAGGCGCGAGAATTTTTTCACTTGATCACACGCAGCCATCGCATCCCAACTATTATTACTGTCGTCAACACCAATACGTGCACTGCTACTTACGTTTGGGTGCTGATAGGAAGCACGATATTTTGCCTTTGTCAAGTGTTGCGTATCGATAATGGACGAAGGTATAAGATCCAGCGGATCTTGTTTTTGAACGCGCACACTGCTGTAATGTAAGCGTCTATTGTTGGAAGACGAGTTTTCTGCGTTAGCATCATTGCCTGCAACATCAGGGTCCATGTCAGCATCACCATCCAAATCTTCGTCATCCTCATCGAGGCACATGAGCTCCTCTTTGCAAAGGATTTTTTCAAAATTCTGATTCAGATCGGTAGAACCTTCATCCTCAGTTTTAATCTCTTCCTTTTTGGCAGTGAGCAACAGTTGCAGTTGCAACTGTTTCTTATTAGCCGTTTTTGTGGAGCTGGCAAACTCATCGGCGATATACGGGAAAAGAGACCTCGTCGCCTGTTCGCAAGCCTCGGGATATTTACATTTCAGCGTACGCAATAGGTAATGAAGAGCATCACGTTGTGATGCTGAATCGAGACTGTCGAGCAGATTTAACGACTGCGCTACCTGTAAATGAAAATGGAGAAATTTAATAAATAAATAGATTTAAGTACTTCTACATAATATTATATGCATGTGTTGCGGATATATGAATACGAAAAAACCTAGCCTATTTTTTTGATTATGGTTATCTACGACAGTGAACTTCCATTCAGTAAATCTGCAGGCAAAACATACCGCCAGCAGTGCACCACTACGATTTAACACTAGTTATAGTCACGGTAAGATTCTGACTGCGTTCACAATCCTCTTTCCCTTACGGGAAGACTGCAAACAGAATGTTGTAAGACAGGCCAAGTCCATCCATGCAAACACAGATGGCTCAAAGCTCGAGGGTAAGGTGGGCAGAGGTGTATATTCCGATCATCTGGCGATCTCCTTTGACTTCCCGACTATTGTAGTGTTTTTCAGGCTGAAATGTGGCTTAACGAACCCACCTATAAAAGTGCCTGACAACTGAAGCCGACTCCCAATGCTAAACGCACAGAAACCCTGCTAAGCAAAAATAAGCTGACTAAATAAAATAGGCACACTGATTTCTGTTATAATAAGACCCTGTCTTATAGGTAGGCAGACTCAGAAGCTAGGCGCGCGATGAAGAAAAGGAAAAGAAAATTTTCCACCACTGCCTGCTCTATCTAAACGAAGATTTACCACTTTAGGTATACAATTTTTTAATGAGGCTTTTGAAAAGGTCACATTGGTTTTAAGGACATCAGGACAAGTTCCCCAAGCGGCATCACAGCGGACTATCAGCCTAAGTGTGTCCCACAGTAAACAACCGCTACAATCTAACCTAACCGCAGTAGTTAGTTAAGGAGTATTGCGAATATACTTCTGGATCATAAAATATCCTGACATATAAATTGACAGATGATCTACAGAAAGTTAAATATGGTACCTTTTTTTTGGCATTTCCATTCTAACCATATCTTAATTTTTCTCAAAAATTATATTTAATAACAATCAAAATTATTACTCCACGGAAAGAAATCATTACATCCATTCATGTTTAAAGGTTTTTTGAGAAAATGAGTATATCCTTAGTATAAGTATTTGAAGGAAGGCGTTAAATGCTCGAAAAAGTAGGCGAAATTTGATTTGGGTCATATGCCCGAAGTAATTTACCACTATAATTAAAGTTATGAAACTACCTAAAAAAACCCCAATTCCAAAAACAACACTTCCGTTACATAACACACTTCTAAAAACAAAAACGTTATATAAAGCGAGAGTTAAAAGATTCAGATTAGAAGATCTACTAGCAAATATTAAAAACAAGAAAAGCGCAATCTAATCGATTATAATATGCAATATCTAAAAATCTATTTTTTACTGTTACATCAATTTTGGAAGTACAGCTATGGCAAATTAATTTTGCAAATGTAATCAATCCATTAAACGAAAAAGCAAACAAAATATAAAGAGCGCCTATATAAGAAACACTGGCACACATAAATATTTTGCAAGTAAACGAGTACATACACACACACATACATACGTACGTATGTAAGTACAAGTTGTAAATAAAGCACCATCATAAAATTAAAATATGTACAGATGCATACACACCTACGTACATACATGTGTAAGTAGATAGTTGCAAACGTATGTATATGTATGTATGTATATCTATTTACATAAGAACTAAGATTGAGTAAATGAATGAAAAGCACGATAATCAAGTTCTATCCGTATTTATTTTTGCCTCTTTTAGTTAATGTAGCTCTGGTCGAGGTATGTATATACATATGTATGTATGTATGATAGTTTGATTGTATGCAACTCCTTCTACCTTGCGTCAAGCTTTTTAGCTAACACGTTTCCACTTTTTTCTCGTTTCTCTTCTGCATTGTCTACTCTCCCCATAAATTCCTCCACCTACCCAACCATCAACTTAATAAAATATTTTCATTCTTTTTATAGTGAAACCGTGTGTTGACTATGGTCCCAAAAAAACGTACATACATATGTACGTGCATATATGTTATACTGTTCAAAATATGCATTCAGTGCACTTGAAAGTCTACTATTACTATTTTTAATTTATTTTATATAATTTAGGGTACGAGTATGTAGTTTTATCCATTTTAGTATAACAAAATATAAGTTTCAAATTACTAAAAAATACACTTGAGTTTTGAAAACTTTTTCGCGGAGGGGTCACACTTTTTCTAATACGAGGGGTGCCTTTTATATGTCGGGATTAGAGAACAAAAACAAATTTTAATCATCGAAAATCACTTTATTGTTTTTCAAAATATTCTCCATGAAGATCTATACACTTTTGCATGCATTTGAACCAATTGTCGAAGCACTTTTGCCACTCTGAATGAGGTACCTCCAAAACATGCATTCTGAATGCCGCAACCGCTTCTTCAGGTGTCGAAAAACGTTGACCTCTCAGTTTGTTTTTTACATACGGGAATAAAAAGAAGTCATTCGGGGCCAAGTCAGGACTATACGGCGGATGACCCATTAATTCGATGTTTTGGGTGCTCAAAAATGCAGTTGTTTGAGCCGATGTGTGAGAGCTCGCATTGTCCTCGTGAAGAGTGATCCGTCTTTGGCGATTGGTTTTCCTAATTTCTTGGAAGACAACTGGCAAACAAATGGTTGTGTACCACTCAGAATTTACTGTTCTGCGTTGTTCTAGTGGTACGGTTGCGACATGTCCAGTTTTTCCGAAAAAACAGGCGACCATTTGCTTGGAAGTGCTTCGTGCGCGAACAACTTTTGTTGGATTTGGCTCATCTTGAAACACCCATACAGTCGACTGCAGGTTACTTTCGGGCTCATACGCGTAAATCCATGATTCATCACCTGTCACGATGTCATAGACGTGTTTCAAAGCCCCGCGATCGTATTTTTTGAGCATTTCCTTCGACCAATCGACACGAGCCTTTTTTTGAGTGATTGACAAATTGTGTGGGATCCAACGCGAACAAATTTTTTTGACAGTCAAATGTTTATGCAATATTGAATGTTTGCTGGTCCCACTAATGCCTAAGATTGTCTCAATCTCACGATAGGTCACATGACGATCTTGGAATATCAGTTCGCGCACAGCATCAATGGTTTTCGGAACAACAACTGATTTTGGTCGACCTTCACGAAATTCGTCTTGGAGTGAACTACGACCACGATTAAATTCACCATACCATCGATAAACACTGGTCCTAGATGGAGCTTCATCGCCAAAAAATGAGTACGTAAAAGCCAAAAAATGTCAAACTTTGCGATACAGCTGTCAGTTGCCAGATTGCAACACCAGAGTTGCCAAATCCCGATATATAAAAGGCACCCCTCGTATACAAAAGTATTCCAGCATGCTTTCTAAAAATCTTCTTTTATTTCTAACGAAATTGTGACCCCTCTTTTGATTTTTGTTTTTTTTTTTGCCTACCATATTTTTAAAATAGAAGTATCGGTTTACATAAATATTTATTTTTGTGTTCACAGCTGGCATGGGCTTTATTAGTACGAAATAAAAAAATTTAAATAAATACTGTACGGAGAAAACCAAAATTATCTGAAAGATTAATGTATCTGGCTGCAGTGCAATGACGCATTTTTTCCTGTTTTCTAAAATTTCTATGGAGATAATAGTTATTTTTATATGATTTATCACTTAAGTAAAAAAATTGCTTTTTACAGAAAACTATTTGCATTTTTAATTGTGTTTATGTCACAGTTGCCTGGTTATTTTTCTAGCAACATGTACAAACATATGTAAGTACAAATATAATTAACTTTACAGGGTGTTAGAAAATCAATATAAACTATTTGAGAATGGACCACAAAAAGCAAACAAGTCTTTATAAGCATGGGCCCGCAAACTAATGTTTTGAAAGATATAGCAATTTATTCATTTTTTAGCTTTGTTAGGGGGCGGACTTGTATTATGACTTGCGAGATAGCCTAATTTAACCCTCTAGATGTCTTTTGGTGGCGATATTTGAAAGCATTAGTCTATGTGGCATTGCTGTAAATAGTAGCTGCCTCTACGAATTGATCAAAAATACTCACAAATTCCAGCCACTGAGGGGATTTTAGATTTTAGTGATTGTAAATAAATGTTTCAGAAAAGAAAAATAAATAAATAAATAATTGGCGCGTACACTTCTGTTAGGTGTTTGGCCGAGCTCCTCCTACAATTTGTGGTGTGTGTCTTGATGCTTTCCACAAATGGAGAGACTTACAGTTTTAAGCCGACTCCGATCGGCAAATTGTTTTTTTTTTTTATGAGTAGCTTTTTCATGGCAGAAATAAACTCGGCGGTTTGCCATTGTTTGCTGAGGGGCGACCGCTATTAGAAAAAACTTTTCCTATTAATTGATGTTTATGCACGGAGAGTCGAACCTACGCACTCCCGAATGGTAGTCACGCACCAACCCATTCGGCTACAGCTGCCGCCAAAAAACGAAAATAATTGCTTCCTATATTTCCAAAACCGTTAGTTTTTTGCTATTTTTGTGGCCGGCACTATTAGCCCCTAAAATATTTTACATTAGTTTTTCAACCGCCTATATATCCAAATATGTACGTACGTATCTGTATAATCTCTGTTTCAAACTATGAAGTTTATAAATGTTATTTATTTTTATGAGCGCTTTTCTCATGGTGTGTTGCCATAAGAAATCACATTTAAATATGATACTTATGTAAAGAATTTACGAGCTATGCACTAAAACGCAAACGCAAATAGAAAATGCAAATGCATTTGCTTTTATTTAAGAGAAACAACACAAATTTACTTATTATGTATGTGTACCTATACCTGATGTTGTGTGTTCGTTGCTATGTACTGTGAGCTAATGCAATCATATACAGCTGCTGACGAGTAACTAGAAACACAGGTGCACAGAAAATTGTTTATTATAAACAATGCTATCAATTTAATACTATTTTTCCTGCAATGATTTCACCGGCACACAAAAAAAAAAAGTGGGGAGTACTTTTTACTAGACCCATATATCCCTATGTATTTTGACGCGCTGAATCCGAATTCGGTGTCCGTTTTGCCCGTACACCCCCAAAATTTTAAGTAAATAGCGAAAAACCGTGAAACCCCATGAAAAA
>JAYXIM010008136.1:0-23841 GCA_037575425.1 Anastrepha fraterculus | reverse complement strand
AACTAAAACTTAGAATATAAAGTAAGTGGAATAATGTAATATATATAAATTCATCACAAAATAACAACATTCAAGTTAAAAACTTTATTAATTCTATTAGTAATCCAGTTGAAGAATTCTTTTTTTAACATAAATATAAAAAGATATAATTTTATAAGTTTTAGTTTTCTGTTTCTGTATGGGATAGCTCTCTATATTGCAGTCCAGTTTCCTTCTATTGTATTTGTGTAAACACCTGTAGCTCTATTTTTGAACTCTCTTGAATAGCACTGTGCGACAGTGAAAATATACTTTTATAGAGACCTAGTACAACTTGTAGGTATAGTAAAACTAAGAAACATGGTATAGGAGAAACTTCCAATACACCCCCAAAATCTCATTTTATGGCCATAAAACCGTTTTTCAGTAGGTTGATGTGAACAATCACTCCTAACTTCGCCAATTTCCCTCCGATTTCGAATTTGTTTTTTTAGTTCGAAAGAACAAAAACAAGCCTTTTTCACAGTGTGTTGACAATTTTTCTGAAATGACAACTGACGAGACTGTAGGCGGAAGTATTTGGAATTTTTTTATTTTTTCTCAATTTTTTCAACTTTGACATCATTTTTGCGATATTATCCGATATTGAGGATGTTTTTTAGTACACTACTGCTATAGTAAATTTAATTCTGCGTCGATTGAGCTATATTTGACTGTAATTGAATTAAAATTAATAGAGTTGTGTGAGTTTTAAGATTTCATTTTTTTTTTTACAAATTTGGTATGTAGGTATAACTTACGCTAAATGGGAATAAGGACGTGTTTTGATGCGTTATCATAGATACGTAATATTTATTGGAGTATATATGTATACATAAGAGTACACTGTACTGCATACAACAGAACTGGTTAGAACTTACGAAAATATCTGACAAATTATAGCACACTTTTTTTTCAATAGAAATATGGAAAAGCTCCCAAGTGTACCAAAGTTCACACTGTACATTGATTAACAAAAGAAGTTTGTTATTATAATTTAACCTTATTAAAACGTCAAAGCTTTATTTTTTGTTTCATTGAAATTCAAGAGATATAAATCAAAACGTTGCCAGAAAAGTCGAATTTCTCAATATTCTCCGATGATGTGGCATCATCAGCCTTATCATAAACCAGATGATTGTTATTTTTGTAAAACGGACGTAAACGGTCATCATTATAAAGCTCGAAAGCACATAAAGTATGCTGATGTTGCAACTGTTAAGAACCCCGTAGTCTTGGACGATATGATTGACTCAACTGCAAGAACTGAAGGAAGTTCAACTCATTGCTGATGATGATCAAACTGATAACAATAAACCTGATGATGAAGAGTACTTTCCGTCTGGTTCTAAGTCTTCAGAACGACACATTGTATCAAATTCAGATTTTCAGGATCTTTCTCGTGATTTACTTCTATCGGGAAGACAATCTGAAACGCTCGCTTCTCGATTTAAACAATGGAATTTAGTTGATGACGACTTCAGATGAATGATGATGATCGAATTTCTTACAGAGAAGTATTTAAAACTGATGAAGAGAATGACAAATGTACCGTACCATACTAAACTCCAAAGGACCGTTTCCAATGCATTTTTAAGTTTGGAACCAGTTCCGTTGTGTACTGCACCGTACCATACCGTACAATGCTGCACTGCACAATACTCCAATAAATATTATGTGTTTATAATGACACTTGTTATCATTTTCATGCTTCGATGCCTACATACCAAATTAGTAAAAAAAAACATAAAATCTTAAAACTCACACAACTCTATTAATTTTAATTCAATTACAGTCAAATATAGTTCATTCGACGCAAAATTAAATTTACTATAACAGTAGTGTACTAAAAAAAATCCTCAATATCGGATAATATCGCAAAAATGATGTCAAAGTTGAAAAAATTGAGAAAAAATAAAAAAATTCCAAATACTTCCGCCTACAGTCTCGTCAGTTGTCATTTCAGAAAAATTGTCAACACACTGTGAAAAAGGCTTGTTTTTGTTCTTTCGAACTAAAAAAACAAATTCGAAATCGGAGGGAAATTGGCGAAGTTAGGAGTGATTGTTCACATCAACCTACTGAAAAACGGTTTTATGGCCATAAAATGAGATTTTGGGGGTGTATTGGAAATTTCTCCTATACCATGTTTCTTAGTTTTACTATACCTACAAGTTGTGCTAGGTCTCCATAAAAGTATATTTAATTTTTTTTTTTTGTCACACCGTGTAGTTTACGGTAAAATGTAAATATCCAACTTGATCAAGGCCAAAATATGTCTTCCATATATCGGTTTAAAATATAACGTTTTCGTATGTTAATCTGTATATAAATTCATTGCATGCTATAGGTACTCGTAATATATGCGCAAAATCGTCTCGAGTTGCTGCTCCACCCGAAGGAAATTAATTTCCGTTCAAAACGCAGTGGTATCTAACATATAAGATTATGATGGATAAACAAGATTTATTAATTATATTTCTTCTAATGTTGAGAGTAGACATACGACTGCAAAGGGTTAATAGTCAATAGAACACAGTTAAGCAACTATTTATAGACGACTACACTTACTATACGAGACACTTACTTGCATACGGTATACTTCCGATAGATATACTAGATATTTAGGTAAGACACTTAAGTCCCCTTAAGCAAGTTTTTTATTCTTCCCTCTAACAAAATTTTAATTACTAAAAACTCACCACATAAAAAATAAACTATTACAAACACGTCAATTACACTGAAACGGAACACAATTTCTTTACAACATATTTTTCAAATGTACTGTAAACAACATTTAATTTGAATTCCGTTATGATTTTTTTATAATCACAAATGGAAATTTTTTATACATGCACAAATTGGGACAAAAATATCAAAAAAATACGGCTGGCACACAACAAAAGTCAACTTTCGAGCGTTGCCAGCCACAGTCCATTGATCTATGTGACAAAAAATATATGGTTTTTTTTGGATTTTGGCAAGATATTTTGATATCATTAAGTTTGGTTTCGTCAAGAAATCTTACAACTTCTTTTTAAACTCAGTACCGCTAAATTGTGCATCGTGCCACTGTAGGCCGTTTCGAAAAAGATGCTTAATTTCAATTTCCAATTGAACGACTGAAACGAACTTGCGCTGGTGTTTTTGGGCTCATATGGAGCCAGTTGATTCATAATTATTGACCATTATAATAACCAAAAATATCCAAATTTTTTAAATTATTTTTAAACGGTTCTCCAGCGAAATCTAGCTCATTTTAATAAACTGATGGACTTGTACTCGGTATTTGGCAAAGGAAATTCAATTGAACTATGACAGTAGTCAAATTCAAACACTGTTGAAAAGGATAATCGAAGGACCCTGTACTTAGTTAACGGTTTATATTTAAATGTGGGTACAGCATATTAACTTAACTACATATAAACGTTATGGAACTTTGCATGTAGATCTTATGCTATTTATTGAGTATAATTTGTATATATGTATGTGTAAGTATGTATCTTTCTGTTCTTAGTAGTGCATGATATATGCATGCATTTAGTATATATGCATGTACATAAGTATATACATAAGTTAAATTTATGAGCTTCTATATGCAGTCGTTGCTGTGGTACCTATAGCTGCGTTTCTGCAGTTGAGTATTTTCTTTTATTCTATGTAGTTATAGCTTCTTGTTTTTTTCGTTATTCATTTCAGTGGGAAGTGGGGCAGTGCATTTTTAGAAGCGGTCACACTACTTTAAAGCAGCGCGCCAACCAACCAACCAACCAACCAGGCAAACAACCACATACATACATACGATACCAAGCCAGTTGTCCAATGAATAAACGCACAAGCCAATAGAGGAACAAGTGTTTTGCAAGTATTTTCGACAAATAATAAAAATGAGGATATTTTTAACAAGTGCATCACTAAATTGGCACAAAGCGCAATGGTGCTGCCATAATGTAACTTCTAACATGTGAAATAAAATTTCTTCTTTTCCACTGAAATTGAGGAATTTATAAAAAAAATAAGACGCCTAAACATTTTTTTAATTCATATATGCTGCGAACATAAATAAATTAATATTTTTTAAGTTAACTAAGAGATCACAATCTTTGATTTTTATTTTAATACTGTATGCTATACTCATAAAAGCTAGAGTTATCAACTAGAGAGCAACTGGATTTCAGTTTCGGCTCGACTTCGGCTAAAAATAGCCGAAAGTTTAAAATATTTTTGTTTAAAATTTGTATCACCTCGAATAATAGACTCAAACTCAAAACTCATTTTATTGCTTTGAAATATCATCTGCTCCTCAATCGAGTGTGGCTAATGTGCAATTATTCAGTGCTGCAAGTCGGCTCTATACGGCGCCGCTAGCAAAGTGAGAATGCCGATAAGCAATTTTTTTCCATTATAACATAAAATTATTTAACTTGAAGTATTAAATAATTACTACATGTCATTTTTTTGTTATTTCTACAAATATAGTCTGTCTAATAGAAGCGTGGCCGCTATAACCTAGAAACTATTTGACCAATTTGATTCAAAAAAACTGCATGAGCTGTATGGACTTATAACATTGATAATACTCGTACCCAATATATTCAATATGTTAAGTCTCCACCATTAGCTATAATGGCTTCACATCTTCGAGTCAAACTTTGTGTTAATTTCCGTGCAAGTTGTAGAGGAAATTTGCTCTAAATTAACAATAAAACATTGAATAAGCTCTAAAACTGAATCTCTGAGGGTTTTAAGGATTCTGATTATATAGCTCTTCCAGAAAAACTATGAATGTACAATTTGAGCTGAGAATGATAATGAAGTTGCAGTCATTGGCCAAGCGAAGATGTACAAGGTGAAGCCCAAAATAAACAGGACTGAGGTAAAATAGAAACGACACAAGCTTTGTTCTGATAACTTTGAGTTTATTTATTCAAAATAAATCCCTCTGGCCTGTACACACTGTTTTGCGCGATGTAAAAGCTTTTCGAAAGAGTGTCAGTTCAGGTCATTGACCGGAATGTCCTTTTAGATAGCCTCTACGCGCGCAAAACGTTTTCCTTTCATGGCCGAATGCAATTTTTCGAATAGACAGAAGTCACAGGGAGCCATATAAGGCGAATACGGTTAGTGATTGATGATTAAATTGCGATTTCTAGCCAAAAAATCAGTCCCAAGAGTGGATCGATGAAATAGCGCACTATCATACAATAAGCGCCAGCTTCCTCCGCAATTTCGACGAATGCAATGCAACAAACGCTTTAAAACGCCAAGATAGAAAATGGTTTTGACGGTTTGGCCCGTGAGCACGAACTCCTTGGGGACAATTCCCTTGGAATCGTAAAAACAAATAGAGCATCGACTTAATTTTTGACTTCTCCAAACACGCTTTTTTGGGTGGTGGCTCGTCTGGGGCTTTCCATTCGGCACTTTGACGCTTAGTTTCAGATTCATGTAGGAAACACTACGTTTCATCACCAGTTACAATGTTGTAAAGGAAGTTCTGATCTTTTCTCGCCACATTAATTTCCGGAATGAACGAATTGCAATTCTGAGCGACAGTCAGTCAGCACTCAATACTCTATCATTCTGTGAGATTAAGTCCTCACTGGTCCTTGAGGTTCTTGGTTCAAACGGATGCGAAGAGGTGGTTAGTGTCAGGTGAAGTGCCTTCATATGCCGAACATATGTTGAGTATGTCTGGGATAAGTCTGGATACGTGGGAGTATAACTTGCTTTTATAACCAGAACGTAATTGTGGCAGAATATCGCAGACCTCACGACACAGCTGAAGCTCTGCGAAAAATAGAAGATCAAAAAATAACATAAACAATTCATGAATAAATTTGACAAGTATGATGGCACGCCCAAAGTCAAATACACTGAGAACGGTATAACGGCGCGAAATAGCTGCCACTTTTGTACTCTGTGCATAGTCGCTGGAACCCGATAACAGCATTCGGGGAACGAGAGCTCTATAAAGATGGTAAGTAAATCCGGATGATTTTCGTGTTAGCTGGTTAAATCCTGCTTCCAGCAGCGTGAGAAAATTTGCAAAATATGTAAAAACCAATCCATACGATTGGCGATCTCCCACCAGCCGATTCCTCGTTACCTGAAAACCGGACTAAGGATTGTTACTTCAGCAGCATTCTCCGAAAATGTAAGGGGTATGTTTTATGTTGTTACGAAAAAAAATGTCGCTTCAAGGATAATAGAGCTTACATTACCGGAAAGATGTGGATTTTATGTCTATCCGGGAATGGTTGTCACTCTATCTGCTCAATCCGAAAGTTAATGGGGAATGATTTTTAAAATGTTACAACAACCTTGAGCCTATTTTGAATACAAATTTTTAAAAATCAATAACCAAATTTATACTTTCATATATACCTACATATGTATGTACTTATGTATATTCTCATTTAAGTTGGAAATCCTCTCCATTTTAAGCTCGAATATGAGTTTTCTTTTTGTCTGACTCTTGCATACCGAAACACATAAATTCAATTAGAAGTGATAAAAATTTAAATTGTGAAACTTAAAAGGGGATTTAATTAAGCCAAGAAGAAACAAAAATGGCGTAGAGAAAAGCAAAAGAAATAAGTATAAAAATCAACAAAAAATAACAACACTTTAATTGCATTTACTATGTGTTTAGTGTGAGTGTATATTTATGTATATATGTATGTATGTACTCCTGCGCTTATGTGCCCCACACTCCACTCTCCAATTTGCTCCATTCATATCTTCTTCTATGTTGTTTGGGTTCTCTCTTATTATTTTTAACATGTTGTACACACATATATACATATATCTGTATATACATACGTATATATGTTTGCATGTACATACTCGCACATATTTCGTTTATTCTTTCTACTATTTTGCTCTACTCTATTCTCATTCTTAAATTTTTATTCACTCGCTGCCAAAGCCAACGTCACCACTGCCACCACCGCCACTTTTTTGTATTTTGTCGTTGGTTCACTAGCCTGGCCAACTGGCTGCCACTGCCGCAGCACAAGTTTGGTTCTGTTTCCTTCACCTCTTCGTTGAATTTTCGTAATAGACGTCGATATCGTCGGCAAAGTTAAAGCCACGTTAACGTTGACTTCGGCGTTGGAGTTAGCGTCGACGTGGACGTCTCAACAGGCTTTGCCGCGTGGTTGTTCTTGGGTTTTGTTGCTCTTGCTTTTTATTGCTGTTTTAATGAGAAATAACCGCGTTGTAGCATCTACTTGCCTAAATATCCAATATACATATGTACACACATACATATTTATTTACATGTTTGAATATATGAACATTCATGCATACATACTTTACTCCGGCATTCGTTTAAAATTAAATGTAACTACGAGTTTAGAATTTACGCATACATACAGTGATGTCCATTTAATTATGTACATTTGCCATTAATGTTGAATGAAGTTACACAAGCAAATATGCATATACATAAATATGTACTGGGATATGTAATATATAAAATGTAATGTAATATATACATACATATCCCAACCAACGAAGTTCGCAAAATGCATAATTACAACTTGCTATGTCGTGCTCCGAAAAGGGTCCCAAAGATGCATATCCGTTAGAGAAAAGGACCTTCTTAATATTTATGAAGAAATGTGCCTATCTAAATGACAGCTCATTCAGATAATTCCTCCACTCGTTTTTTGATTAAAAAAAAAGAGGACTCTTTAAATGATTTGAAGATAACATATACGCAGTCTTTATTTATATATAATTAATATATAAAAAATAATAATAAGCGAATATAAAAAAGAATAAGCTTCAACAAGATAACAAAGGGACACAACGTGATCAGTAAACGCTGCCATACGGTACGTCTTCAGTCCTGGTTGGATGGAATGTACTATGTATATGATATTTTTACAAAGTTAGTTTCAGAGTCCGGGTTCGGTGCTCACAGTGGACATTTTTGAGCCAGAGTTCTTGTAATTGCTTTAAAAGGTATTAAATGAGTATCTCGTGCGTAATACATATATACATATACAATATGTAAATTAAGCGTAAAGTATTCACTTCCTCATGAAGTCGAAAAGGATCGCACAGTTATATTGAATTCAGAACATTATGAAGAGAAATTAGTCTCCATGAGGTCCGATGCATTTGTTTCTTGGAAAATTTATCCAACCAAATGCGAATAAAGCAAAATATTAGACTGGAATAGAATTCCAACATAAGTCTAAGGTATAAACAATCACATATACAAGCAAAATATAAGAGTCTAAACTTGACTTTTAAGATCACTGAAAAAATACTGAATTACTGAAAATTAGTCGGCATTATGCTAAGATAGTAGGATGTTTATGTTTAGGCGATAATAACCAAATATAATATAATATATAGGATAATAATCAGCAGTTATAGTCTGGTTTGGTTCCAGAAGTTCATAATACACAATACCGGCCATATCCCACCAAATAGACAGGAGAATCTTCTTGGGGTGAAGGCCATCTCTAGGGGTCGGTTCTGGTGTTTCATCTTTATCTAACCATTGGCATTTGCGAACAGGATTATTGTAAAGGACCCAGCTGAGAACACACATTCACTCTGCTGAAGGTTGGCGACGGAAAGTCTATGCGCAACCAATTTTCCCAGCTTTGAAACCTTTCCCAACTGAATCAGGTCCCATCAGCTATCAAACCTGAATGAGGCACTTAACAAAAATCGACCGTCTTTAGTGAAAAGCCGCAAAGTTTTGTTTCTCCACGACAACGCAAGGCCTCATGCCGTAAGGCAAACATTAGGCAAGCTGAACGAGCTTAGATGAGAGTTAATGCCGCATCCACCATACTCTCCGGATATTGCACCTTGTGATTATTGTTTTCCGTGGACTTCAACCCATATGAGTAACAAGAACTACTCCTCAAAATAGCTATAAAAGGGATATCAAAGCGTATTTTGCTCCAACAACAAAAACTTTTGAGCAGGGAATTAAAAATGTGCCTAAACGTTGGGAAGACATTGTAAATAATGAAGAAAAATATTATTGATTAATAAATACTTAAACATCTTTTATGAAATTTAAAACCATCTTTAAAAACGCACGAACTTATGGACTGACTTGATAATATATATATATATAATTTGCGCTTACGCATTTATTAGGAGTTAAGCCGAGCTCCTCCTCCTATTGTGTTGTGCGCTTTGTTGTTTTCCGCAACACTATTCATCCTACATGTTTTTGCTAAGTTGGTGTTTATTTTGGAAAGTGAATAGTGGCAATACTTCTATTGATTTAAAAACATTGTCACTTAGCTTGTTTATACATATATAATTTCGTATAAAGAGCAACAAAAACAACCTATGTATTATGATGGATAAAAATGTCATGTGCGCCATATTGTTGTTGTTGTTGCTGAAGTGACAGTCCTTGGCCGGATGTAAATCCGGAATTCTTAACCGCGGTTTTTCGAAATACCTTGAAAACTACAAATTTTCCAAAATCCACTTTAGCACCAAGTATGTGATTAATTAAGAGCTATCAGTTAAGTCTATTGTCAAAATAAAATAAAAAGTGTATATAAATAAATAAATTAGAGCATAATTACACTACAACCAATTGCATTATATTTTTTTCATTATAATTTATTTATAATAATATTTTCTTTCTTCCACTTGCAGTCAGACTATGCCAGCTTCATTTTCGAAGTTAAAAAAAGGTTTGCAAATTGTGAACTTTTCAAGTATTCCCACTAGAAAAGCAAAATTCTTTGACAGTAAAAAATATTATTTAACAATATTTATAGTATAACGGTATTATGTTCTTTATATTTGATATTCTGGAGTAATGATTCATTATTTGTAAAACACTGTATTTACTAAGTTACTAACACATCTATCAGACGACGAATAGCCAAATATTTATACACATACATAGTATGTATGTATATATGCATTAATATAAGTATTGCATTTATTTACGTACTATATGTACATAAACTAATAAGAATTAAAATAAATATTTTGTCACAACAACTACATACATATAAGAAAATATCAACAACAGGGAGGTAAAACACGGCAATGATAATATCGGCAAAATAAACATATGTATATGCATGCATATTACATATATCCACACATACAATAAAATACACGTACAGCCAGAGCAAGCTAGTCAGAAAGTAGGCAAATAGACAACCTAGCGAGCGAGCGAACTATCGAGTAGGCAGGCGGCTATTTAATGTGGATGCCGATTTATTTGTGTTTTGTGTTTGTGTTGAAGCTGAGACTACGACTTCTGCCGCTACACAAGTCAGCTCAAACAGAAGCAGCAGCAGTACGAGTTAAAATTACGGTGAGCTTTCGGCAGCAGCCAGTGTTGTTTCTACTCGTTATCGAAAAATAACAGAATATAAGCAGCGACGGCAGAGAGTTTGATACAAGGAGGATAAATGGATAGAGTGAGCGAATCGTGGCGCTTATTGGGGGTTAAAGTGGGACGGCAGCGCAGTAGCGTTGTACGACTAATGCCAGCACATGACGCAGAGTAGCGTTTACTGTGACAGACACTGCGTAGCAGCAGCAATGGAAAGCAGCGGAAATGTATACGTTGTTAGTATGTTCAGATGAAGGTGTGACGGTAATGGCGCAGGCAGTGCACGATATTCTTATTTTTAATATAGTGTGTGTGCTAAGCGCGTTGAATTCAGTGGGGAGCTGGTAAATAGAATTAAAGCAGTCAAATTAAGCTCGATTTTGATTGTAAGGTTTGGTTAGCCAAGTACTGGTACTAAGCACTCATCCCTGAAAAAATTTTATTGCAAAAATGAATGGTGAGAGGAAGAATGATGTTCCATGCTTTCATGATGAATACATCTTTTTAAATCGCAGATGCATATTAATATAACAAAACGAAATAAAATAATAAATAAATATAACTACGTGTATATGTATGTCGATATGCACCATTTTTCGGCCAACATGCTATCTAAATGCACACCTTGAAAATTTTGCGAAAATTCATAACAAAAGTAGTATGCGCCAATTATAAATATGTGCATATGCTTCTTTACTATATGAGTTGTATTTAAAGGAATGTAGATATCAGCTACCGTTGAGGTTTGTGCGTTTATTCTGGGTTCGATGCCCACTTCAAACATGAAAACGTTTTTTTATAGCAGTCGTTCATCGATAGCAATTGCCGAAATACCGAGTGCAAAAAATAAAGAGATGTAGAAGTGAAAAATGTATAGCGGTATTTATTATAAGAATCTAATTTCTTCATTTTTGCTTAGGGAAAATGGGTAATGGTAAATTTTAAATGCTACTGGTGCAAGAAAATAGTGTAAGCACTTGAATTTTATTGATATATTGAATTGATATTATTTTTGATGCACCAATATTTAATTACTGAATCTCCAAATAAGCGGTCTTATTAGGATACCCTCTATTAAATCAAGTATACAGCCGCTAAAATACTTGTCTATAAAATGAAATATTTTCTTAAAAGCTTAAAATGTTTTCAAGCAAACCACTTTATAAAAATCTCTATATCTCTTCGGTAGAATACCACATTCAGAACATTAATATAACAACTGTACAGGGGTGTCCACATAGGGTTTTCCTTTAATCACTTCTTCACGTCAGTTCTTTCTCGGCGGCAATGTTATCACGAAAAACTGGAGTGAGATGGCATGGGAAACAGTTTGGTGCGTATTTTAGAACGGTGCCATCATCGGCCTGTTTTTCTTTTATAATATAAGAACGTTTCAGAGGCATGATAAACGATTTTGTATGGCCGAAAATAGCAAATATGGACTTCCATGACCATTGGTTTTATAAGAATAGTGTGGCAATGCCACAATCGATGTTTTGAGCCAACGTCTTGAAAAACTGCGTTAACAGGATGTGTTACTGTGAAGCAAGCGGACAGCCACATGAATGAAATTGTGTTTCATAAATAAAAGAAACCCTTTCTCTTTCGAATAATACAATAATAATATACCTAATCGAGATAATAATGCACCAAAAACAATTGAGTTTTGTCTATTTTTAGAAAGAAACCTGCGTATGCATCACCCTTTAAATAGTTTGTAAGCTACTAGATAATTATTCGCGTATTTACAGCGGTAAACAAAAAATTTATATATGTACAATAATAAATAAAAGAAGCGAAATTAACTAAGATAAAGTTATTGATTTATATTGTATTTCATATTCTCTTCTTCCAATTGGCTATGAGGTTAACGGCAATTACTTTTTCTACCTACATAGTTGTTTTTACATTATTTACTGAATTATGTTGTTCCAATTTTTTATTAACGCGCTCTACAAATGTGTAGCTTTCGCTCTATGTAGTAATTTTAATTGTGTATCTAAGATGTTTTGATAAATAGCTGTTTAATTAAATGCATTGTTTTTAATGCAATCTTTAATTACCAGTAATTTGAAATCCAACTGTATTGTTTTATTATCCATTTTGTTGACGCTTCCTGCATTTGGAATAGTTATTTTTATGTTTTCTTTCACAATTTCGTTTGTTCCACTTCTCCCACTCACACACACTTCACTGCGCTCCTCTTTGTTCAATTTCTTTTCGTCATCCACTTTGTCCGAGTTTCTTCTTTACACTTTTTTTTATTTTTTCATGATTTATATCCGTTTGTTGCTGTCAACTAAAGCACGATATTCATCTCTTTCGCACACACGGTGTTATCATCGCGATCGAAGGCAGAGCGAAATGTTACAGCTTCTCATGGCCCCCTTCACTTCTCGTTGTTTTACACTTTTTCTTAGTTTTCTACTTTCCACATCTACTAAAAATTTTCAATACAAATTCCCCCCAATTGGGTTTAAAGCTATCAATTTTGTTGCTTATTTCATCAATTACACATTATTTTTATTAACCGTACTACAAGTACCAAAAACTGTGCAAATATATCTTACTTTTCTAACTACATGCAAATATTTCACTCAACGAATTTAAATTTCAATTATATTTGTATTTTTCGTTTCTGCGCGTTTTGCCACTGCCACTTCTGTGGCACACGCACTCATACACACACCATTCGTTCATTCACGCCGCACATACAATGGCCTACGTCGGCTACAGCAATACAAATAGCAGCAGCGACGGTTTCTTCTTGTCTCGGGCTCCACTCTGTATAGCTACGTTGATGACGGGCGCGACGTCCTCGCTGCGGCTTCGGCCAATGCAGCAACTGCGGCGACGGCAGTGAACAGTAAGCAAGCTTGCTAATTTTGTCAAAAATTCACTTCACCAATAGCATGCAATTATGCAGCATGAAAATATCACTTTAATACTCATAATATTACACATATTGCGCCCATAAATTCACGTCTTTTCACAATTTTTTTCACCAAATTTTGCTCGTACGCGCTTCCCAATTTCAATTTCTTGCGTTTTGCTCCTTCGCCTTCATCGTCGTCGTCGTTTCTCCTTCGTTCCGTAGTAATTTGACAGTGGAAAAATGAAAATGGTGCGCAGAATTCTATATGTGTGAGAATTGGTGTGGCGTAGTGGTGGTGAATTTTGGTAGTGTAGGAGCGTATGTGTGCATCGGTGTGAGGCCAGTGTGATGTGGTGTTTGTGAAGTTGGCGTTTAGCGGTAGGTGTGTAGGTATTTTCCAATTATATTATGTTGGCAATATCTCCGAAAATGCAGTGATGCCACTTGTGTTTCAGCTTTTTCATTTACATATGTCACGATTATACTTAACTTATGAAATTTTGGTTTTATTACCGTCATGCCGTCATGAATTGCACAAATATGAGGGCGAAGATGAACCTTCACTCATTCTTTCACCGACTGAAATTGCACAATGAAAATATCTTTTCAAACTCTTTGATTACCTATCATAAAATGAAATCGTTATTTTCCAATGGCCAACATTTTCGCTATTTCTATCAACGTATACATCTACATATCCATCTTTGATTTAAATTGAGAAAAGCAACCATAAAATTGTTAAAAAATTAAGATAAAAAATCAAGAACATTCCGCCGAAATGTAATTGTGGCCTTCAAATCTCCACAATAACAATTTATACAAGGGGCTGTTCTTACGATTTGGTTGTTTGAAGTTACCAAATTTTGTTTGTTTGTTTAAAATCTGATAGAAAATTTGACATTTAAACTTATAAATTGCAAAAACAAAGTGCATGTAAATGTCGTTGCATAAACATTCCCCCACATATATGAGGAATGCTGCTAAGGTGACAGCCCTGGCCGAATATAAATCCGGGTCGTTCTGGTAACGTAGAACCGACTGTCGCGGGAACGTTTGTAGTTAAAAGCTTTTTTAATTTTGCTTACTTTTTTCAATAAACAAATAAGTGTTCTCCACAACTGGAAAATAATTCTTTCTGTTTTTATGTTGTATAGGTAAACACAGTATTTCATACTTTGAACAAAATTTTCTGTTTTTTATATGTTCATATATTTGCTGCTATAAAGAACTAATTATTTTCACTCTTCCCGTGACTTGCGAATATGTTAAAAATTGAAAGACAAATTGGCGGAATGCTTGCATTTGCACACCTAAAATAAAGAATACTATGGAAGTTTTCAAGTCGGAGTTCTCACATAAATCAATTTTAAAAACAACGGCTATTTATCTAGATTAATTAATTTGCAATATGTAGACCAAGTGTTTTTGTAAAGAAATATCGAAAATAAAGTTTCATACATTGTACATTGGTACTAATAAATGAGTACTTTCTGAACTTCTAAAAAATTCATTATTATTAACGCTTATACTTCATTTTTTTTTTTTTTGATAATTCATGAACAATGAGGAAGTCGATATAATTACAAGAAATCACAAATAATGAAAAATACTTCAAATACCAAGGCATTTCAAAAATGCGATTGAGTACACTATTGTTGCACTGCTATAAACGGAAACAAGTATTAGGACGAATGTTTGACATTATTCAATAATAGTCGAAGTAATCAGATTCATCCAGTGAAAAACTATCATCCTTACACGGATGATTGATAAGATAATCCTCTGTTCCAATTCGTGCCAGGTTTTTTACATCACGCATATATTTCGAGGCACCCGATTCCTTACGCGCATCAGACTAAAAAAAATAATATTAATATATAGGAATATAACGGAATCTACAATTATACCCATTTTATGTCAATTGAAGTGTCATTGAGGAGAGCATCTAGCTTTTCAAATTGTTTCCGGTTTTGTACTACTTTACCATTCTTGTTTCGCCAGCCATTCCGTTTCCAATTATTCATCCAAAAAGCCACAGCATTCAACAAGAACTCCGAGCTGGTGTGCAAGCATAGTTTCGGTATACCAACCCTTTGGGCGCTCTCAATTGCTGCAATTGCTGCTTCAATATCTCCAACATTCCGAGTCATGCGACCTGATGCGGCTTCAGCTACATTACTAAAAATAAATTAATTTAATGCTTTTCTTTCACTTACTATAAATTGAGTGATTTTACAGTGGATGATTTTTCCCAAAGTATATACCATAGCCAGCCATACAATTCCATTGGCCAACATTTTCGCTATTTCCACCAACGTATACATCTACATATCCATCTTTATCTACAGTATATACGTAATTTCCAATTTTAAGCGTTTTTATATTTCCACTGGGGTCCTGTTTAATTTTTTTCCTCCCTGTCTTAATTGGTTTCGAATCAACATCTGGATATTCCTTTAATGCACCAAGTGCTTCTAGCTTCAAAGTAGTTGAATAAAAAAAGTATATAAATTGTTAACAGATTAAAATAATGTTTACACACCAACTCCTTATCACCCTCAGCATCCTCAAACCACATACTATCATCCATGGGCTCTTCTTTTATATTTTGTGTAACAGTAGTTTGTAGAGGAATATAATCGGGTTCCTCTTGTTTGATATTCATTACTAAATCAGTTGGCTTAATACTACCCTGCGCCCATCCTTTATTTGAAGTCTCCTCAAGATTCTGATGCAAAATGAGCGATTCGTGTTTTAATAAATAATCCGTGGCTTCCGAAAGGGATGGAAATTTCTTGTAAATTGCGCCGCTAAATTTTTTCACTTGCTGCTCACATTCTGCCCAAGTGGTGAACACACCTGCTCGCCGACCTTTTGCTACAGCGTAGAAAGGCATTTACAGAAATTTTATTATTATAAATTTTAATATTCAAATTTCACTGCACCCGCTAAGTATTGCGTTTTTCCTTATTTAAGTTCGCTGTAAGTAAGGCGAATTTATGTCATCATACATCAAGGCGAACAGAATACAGCAGGTGACGCCTTCCAAAAACCGTTAAATTATGTTTGACGATTTTAACAGCCCGCGACGTCATACACCATTATAATACAAAACAAACAAAAGAAAGAAGAGGTACTTGTTTGTAAATATTCGGTAAATGGCTTGTTAATATTGTGATTTGACGATTAAAATTAAGCAAACTAATGAAAATAAAGTGCCGCGTGTATAAGTGTGAAAAATTCCAAACGCAGTATATTTGTGTTTATATGCGCATGACGCTGTGACAAAAAAGTGTGTGGTAATTTCCTTTGATCATATATGGAGGCAGAAAATCGATGCAAGGTGTATCCACACAAGCCGAGTTCCCTTATATATATACTCTTGATTCTAACTACCTGCAAAAACAAATACATGTAAATGTTGCTGCTGCTCGAGCCAAGTAACCTCGTAATAAGCCATTCATTGAATATTTACAAACAAGTAATTTCCCTTTCTTTTATTTATTTGTTTTATTTTATTTCAAGCGATGCCGTCAAAATAACATTGCAGTTTTTGGAAGGCACCCCCTTTAGTTTCTGTACCCAATTTATGCTTTGAAGATATACATATATACATATCTCTCAAATTTGAACGAATAAAATTCACCTGCAATCCGTTTCAAAAGTGATAAGCACACTCAATACAAATGTCTGATATTTTCATTTCCCATTATGTATAACAAATTTTAGTATAAGGTGGAGCAAAATTAACAGTCAATTTTCATTTTGAATAATAAAAAAAGTGATGGAAATCTAAGAATAATAGAGAAGAAGATTGCGCCTTCGGAATTCGCCATTTCGTAAGAGTCCACCAATAAACAAGCAAAAGGAAGGGGAATTACTTGTTTGTGAAACAATTTAACACAAGAAATTATACGTACACACTTATACCTTTTAGCCTTGGCGTCATTGCATTTGGAGACTTTATATGAATTTGTTGTTTAACAGTTTAACACGTGGCACTTTGTTTGCATTTTAATCACACATGTGACAATATTATCAATCCATTCACTGAATTTCCACGAACATGTAATTTCTCCTACTTTTGTTTGTTTTGTTCGTTTTTTGTATTGCGAAGGGAGCAGACGTCAAAATCGCGAATAAGTGCTTTTTAATGGTGCCACGTTGATTCTCAATTCGCCTTGGAACAGACCTATTGTATAGCAACCCTGTTAATAAACAATAAACAGCGGCTCTCTAATAACCAGCTGATTTCTGAATTCTAAACTATATCAAACAGGGAAAAACTAAAACCTTCATATTAGAAATATTGAAAGATTACAAATGTTAGATGCTATATTTAAGAAGTGCTTTTCGAAATTCAAGTATTAAAGGCTTATGCATGTCCTTTTACGCTGTGGGCCGTGGCCATAATGTTGGCATATACGACAGCTGGTATGCGACTCTCACTTTGGAAGTGAATGGAAATTAACTTATCTTGTGTTTCAGGACTAAGTGTGAAGAACAAGTTAAAGGGTTTAAAGGTGCTAAATACAAGAAATTCAATTCACGTCTTGAAGCCGAAGCTTTTGTTCAAAAGATGACTGGTCTTGCCATGACGGAAAACCCAGTTTCAACTCCAAAAGACTTTTGGCCTGAAGAGGAAAGTGCTGAGTTGAACTCAGTGGGAGATTCAGAGCTGGTATGCATCCTATATTCGCTTTATAACTTAATATCACATTGGGACGATATCATTAAGCGTATACTCTTGCATACAAACTTTCGTAGCTTGCCGCTGCAGCTGCTGTTGAACTGCCGAGATGCAGTGACATACCCGTACGGAATAAAAGAAAAGCAAATTCCGATGGTGAGATTAAACCAAAACAAAAAAAATATCCTGTTCATGTCTCAAACGTCTGGAAACCTGTGGGATTTAAAACAATAAATAATCTTCCGTTCGAAATTGATTCCGAGGGCTATGTTATTGTCTATACTGATGGTTCATGTATAAATAATGGACGGCCGGATGCCTGTGCGGGTTTGGGGGTATACTTTGGAGAAAACCACTCGCTGTATGTTTGAAAAAATATTTATGTGTCCTACATGAAATATTTTAAACCTTTTAGAAATGAATCACGACCAGTTACTGGTCGAGTTACCAACAACGTGGGTGAAATTCAAGCGGCCATTCACGCTATTAAAACAGCAAAAGCATTTGGCATCGAAAAACTGTGTGTTAGTACAGATTCACAGTTCCTTATAAATTCAATAACGATATGGATTAAAGCATGGAAGCAAAATGACTGGTGTTTGAAAAACGGAGAGCCGGTAAAAAACACTATAGATTTTAAGGAGTTGGATGAATTACTTGCTGGCGAAAGTATACAGGTGAAATGGGTAAGCGAGAACTGGCATATTTACAAATATGCACAAGTTGGTATTTAAATTTAGAGTATTGATTTGTTTTTCTTCCAGAACTATGTTAAAGGTCACCACTGCATTATTGGAAACCAAATGGCGGATAAGCTAGCAAGGGAAGGCTCGGACATATATAGACGTTTGAATAATGTTAAGCATACTAAATAAATACTTCCTTGTTTGAGACCGATTAAACATATTTTTTTCCATCTGTATATATATATTTTGTAAAATAAGTGGTCGAAAGAAGATAAACAAAAATTATTACTTTGCATATCAATCACATATGTATATGTATAGGTTCATATTTCGTTCATCAGTTAAGTTTCATTGCTTCCTAAGAGCAAATCGATCTGGGAAGTTTTAGAAAAATCATTTAAATTTTTAGAAGTTACACTACACTTACTAGAATTAGAAGAAGTAACAATTTGTTTCCCTACCGTTGTTGCACCACCGTAAAAAAATTCGCATGCTGTTTTTTTGGAAATGACGATATGGTCTTATATTCCGTTCAGGTAGTGTATTAATGGTGTTTAATGCCCAATTCCCATATTTAGCTTTGCTGTTGTTGAAGGGTTTGTTTGATGGTCCCTAAACCAGTATGGGTAATACGCGCATTTCATTGTAAATAGTTTTATTTTGTAAGACGGTATTTTATTATTTACTGAACCAAAAATACATTGAACTTTTAAAACATATTTGCAAGTATTACAGTAATATTTTACCAAAAACACGTTTAAAACCTCCAGTTAAAAAAATATTCAATTTTATTCTTCAAAACAAAGTATTAAAAATTGGTCTTATTTTTTTTAATGTGTAATTTAATTTTTAATCGAAAACAATCGAAATTCCACTATCGTTAACTTTCGCCAACAGCTGTTTCAAGAAACTCAGCTGTGCAACGCCTGTCGGATTTTTGGTTTGTTTTGCCGGTTAGCAAAATTGCATACTTGCAAGTATTTTTCTTCAAATCCGTAAATTTGTGTAAACATATACATATTTGCAAAACAAATAATGATTACTTCCGCGATATATTTTTTATCATTGTTGCTTGTGTTACCCAAAACACACAGCTGCAGCCAATCGCCGCCGAAACCCATTGTTGGCATGCAGTTAAGTGATTCTGGGATGCATCGGTATATATAAATAAACTAAATAAATTATTTTCACATTCACATGCACCTGTTTACAGCGAACTTTTCTACTCGGTGCAATTTGCCAATACGCTAACCAATAAAAAATGTGAGTACGTGCTGGATCAACTGCTACCCGCCGGTGTCTACATTAATGTTGATCAATTGGATGATCTAAAGCGTTTACAGAAAGTAAATACATATAATATGTGCACACTTTTAACACTCCGTTCAAACATTTTATTTTTCAGTTAAATGCAATTTATCCGCCATTCATAGATATTGAATCGCCAACGGAGAAGTCAAAGTCGTTTACTGTTTTACTAAAAGGTACTCCGCACCCAACGGACAATATTAAATTGCCTTTACATTATCGTTACCATGCGCCCAGCAAAAATCACAAGTAAGAATATGCAACTTCTTTGTTTCTTCTATTAAAATAGTTGTATATATTTCTTAGTAAGTTCGCTACTGTTGGGATACCTATTCCGAAATTATATATAAAATGCGATACGCATGACGGCGGTTCTATTGATGAATTACTGGAGACAGCATCTAAATACCAATTTTGCCTTAATAAAGGTAGCATTAAGTTCGTAACGCAACTAAGCGAAAATGAGAGCAGTTCGGTTCCAACGACTAACCTTGAAGTCTACGAAAATTGTGGTTGGTATTTAATTGATGTACATTACCAACTTAAATCGGATCTGCGTGCTGACATACCTATAGGAAATGAAAAGGCATTTTCACCGGTGTTATATGTCACAATCGTCATAAGTTGGGCTATATCTTTATGGACAGTGTTCCGCACACATTCCATTCCTCGACGCATTAATTATAAATTAGAAGAGCAGCGAATATTGCAAAATAAAATCAAGTAATCTTTTATTAATATTTATGAATATACAATAAGTGTACAACTATCATTTTGTTCTAAATATTCCTTTTTCTTTATTTAAAAGAGCAATAATTATAAGTAATCATTCCACTTACACTAATATATAATTTTCCGCTTAAAATGCTAGAATTTAAAAAAAAAAACCAAAAACTCGATCTCAATAAAGTATAAATATCCTCGCTGAACTGCAATATTAAGCAAGAATTAAATTTATTATTTATGTATTGTATGTTTGAATTACTTATTATACAAATTAAAAACTGCCACTCATGACACTACTAATTTCTTAAACTGCAAAACAAGGGCAACCCGTGTGCACCCACCCATTTCCAAAACGTGCTTAATATTAATCTTTTTTAAAAACCTTATTTATTTATTTAATACGCAAACGCCAATCGGCAATATACAACTTGGTAACAATTAATGAAAAGAGAAAAATTGAATTTTGAGGGGAAAGGTTTAAACAAATTAATAGGATATTTGTAACAATTAATTGATTCAAAAAATATTTTTCAAATGTTGTTTGACCTAGGTGTATGGTAATAGACGTGATTTAATATCTGATACGAAGGTATTGAGTGATCCGCTGTAAAAGTCCACCTCGATGTGCAGAGAGTTGACGATCCTAGCTATTTGGTTATGTGGACCGTTAAAAACATAGTTCTTAGTTTTATTTGAAATATAAATTTTGCTTTTTACTCTTTTTTTATAGAAAACATAAAATGTACCATTAGTTAAATAAATACTATAACTAGTAAGGTGTAGATGCATCTTCGACGAAGGAAGGTTTTGCGTAACAGCATCGTGAATTTCCTTCTCCCACACTTTCTCCGACACAATTTTTTAATTCACACCTTACTCTGTGATTTATGTTATGGTGAGCTACCCGTTCCTTTTATTCCAAAGGTCTGAGAGTACTTGTTGCATCTATAAGTAAAATCGAAAATATTATAATTTTGAACCACATACTTAAAAATATATTGATAATTTATTGGAAAAGCTATCTTACCGAAATTTGCGCGATGTCGTTTTGAATGAAATCACGGTACTGCTCTTTTATAACAGGCACGATTGAACCCGTTACAATATCGTCATATTTTAGGGAATTCATATTGCCATTAGCGAAAGGAAAAACATCCTGTATATGATAAGAAAACATACCTAGACCATTTGACCATGAGGATGCTTAATAGATCTTGTGAAAAATGAGTACTTATATAATTTTCCTTGAACTCGTGGAACGTACGGGAAATTGTCGGCGCAGTGTAAATTAAATTTATGTTTCACTCTTTCAATTTCGATGCACTCTTGCCCACTTCAAACGTTTGATCGCATTTTCTTCGTGAGTGGAGGTTTTTTTGCTGATCGTTTGCCACAAAAGATATACGCTGAAACCGTCTTCGTATAATTCGTGTACTAAAGGACTGCATTTTTAAAGCGATATCTCACACGGATTCTGTGAATAAAGTCCGACTTGATGTCCTTCACCTAGTTCCCTTGCATAAACATTTTATCAACGATGTGCTTGTATTAAAAAAATGGATTTATTTTCTAGGAAATGAAATGGCTGTCCAATGAAATAAGTCTGCATCGGTCGAGATTTGATTGAGTTATTACAGTTTTCCTTAAACATATGGTACTAAAAAGTCAAAAATATCATCGAAAATCTCATTATTTTAATCCTGTTGAAAAAATTTTAATCTTAAACTCTTCTAACATCTGAGGTTATTTTTTGGAAAATTTCTTTTAAAAACTAATTTTCTTAAACGAAAATAACTCGATTTTTGGAGGAATTGAGCGTACTCGGACAATTTCGGCACACCCTCGCAACTGCAACTGGTTATGACCGTGGAAGATAGAAGTCGTCAATGTTCAGTGAAGGCTGTGTGAATTTTAAGCATTTTTCTTTCGCTCAAATGTGCGAGATATTGATTAATTTGAGGTATATTTTTGATTGATATTTTCGATATTCTTTCTTTTGATATGTATACCTACTGTTTTGAAATGAAGTATTCAAATTTTTATTTTTTTACAGTGTACGAAATACTAAATTAGTTCTTACATTTCTAATCATAAAATCTATGCTCACTCGGGTTTACTTAGGGCAGACTCGATAGTTTGTTCTGTGCTCGCGATTTTGGACGAATCTATTGCTTGTGGATTGCTTGGATCATTCCATGGTTGTATAGTCGCTTGGCCGAAAATAATGAAAATCGCGTTGCAGACCAAATAAATACCAGCCGTGATGAAGAAAACAATGCGCCATTCACTGGGCTCTTCCTGTGACGCGAAGAGAAGGAACAAAATAAGAAGGATTTAATAAGAAAAATATTTGAACAACGTTTAAGGGATATATTATATGTATGTAGATGTATAGTGTATTATTATTTTTGCCTTCACCTCATTTACTACGATGGCCCCCACAACCAAAGGTGCAAATATCGACGACAAATTCGCCACGCCATTTGAAATGGACATCATTGGGCCGGCGAAATTCGGTGAAAGATCCATATGATTCACTAAATACCCACAGGTAGCGGCTGCATTAAAACCAACACCGATGGTAAGCAATGTTATAGCCTCTATACGCTCTTCACTCGTCATATAACTCACGCCAATTAGGCAAGCCATGGGTATATATTGACCAATGCTATTAAAGAGCTTTCGCGCTGTTGTTGTGCTCAAAACATTTCGATTGATAAGCATATCCGAAATGGGACTAATGATCAAGCATAACGCCCACATGACGAAGTACGGTAAAGCCGATAGTAATGCATTCGAGGTGACATTCAGTTTAAGTACGGAGTCCATATAGGTAGGAAGTTGGGTAAGTAATGTGTAAAAGCCCCAAGTGAATCCCGATTGAGCAGCTATAAGGCCATAGAATGGTGCTGATGTGAAGAATGACTTCCACGGTATGGACAAACCCTAAAAAAAAAATTCAAAATAATTATGTATCTACATATGTATTTTACATATTTTTTTTTTTAAACAAAAAAATCTTGTTGGCAAAGCAATTAAGACTTATTAAAAATTACACATTTAGGAGGCTGATTTAATAAATCCTTGAAAACTACAATACTTATACAGCATTTTGCTTGTCAGAAATCAGTTTTCAAAATGACGTCCCCTAATTTTCTGACTGTTCTGACAAATACTTACGCTCATCGCA
>JAYXIM010008126.1:0-10785 GCA_037575425.1 Anastrepha fraterculus | reverse complement strand
ATTTTTACGTTTCAAACGATTGTCAACTACTGCGAGCGATACTCACATATATGTACATCTTCAAATCACCAGAATATTACGAAAGCGAACACAAGACAAAGACGCCTCTTTTACGAGGCGGAAACTTATTCTCATTTCCAATACTTGGATCACTGGACACGGATTCGCTCATGCGTAGGTCATACAATATGAAAGTATGTCGTTTGCCCAGGAACGACTGCAATGGAACTGTAAGATCTTAAGCCAGTCGATTGCGATATTTTAGTATCGGAATTGTGAGATGTCAAGCGTAAAAACCAAAATGTCACTGTCCATGGTACCTGTGCGACTAAGGCAAAAGTGCTCTAAAGATCTAAGCTCATATTGTATAGAGGATACAAACAAGTATTGACCGCGAATCCGCACTTACTGAAGAATGTACTACTACGTAATGAATTAGTGCAGATACCTTCATCAAGTATGGCCATAATGAATCCGGCAACGCAATGTAATACACTCTTCTACATATGCATCACTTTTTTTTAACCAGCCAACACAGTGTAACTTAACTACACCTAAATTTTGAGCAAAATACTACTATGTCACAAAGGTTGCTTTAATGGCAATCATTATCCATCTTGCTATTGTCATTACAGTTATTATGGCGCATTGTTGCAACACCGATATGAATAAACACAAAGCTCTATCCCATCATCGTATCTTGCATAATGACACATTGTTCCAGCAAAGGCGATCGTAGTGGCGGTGGCAGTGGCGGCGACAACAACTGCAAAGCTTTGATTTAGTGCTCTGAATGGCACCACATTTGGCTAAATCATTCAAAGGCCAAATAACTAAAAGATAAGAAAAAACAAAAAAAGAATAAATGTATGTTACAATAAAATATTAAAAATCGATACTATACAAAATTGTACGCTCCACTCTTCCGCCAAAAATATGTAATCTTACGAACCGCCAACTGCCATTTATCAATTTCAATATTTTCTATGCATACGTAGGAACGCATTGTACGTACCACGATTTAGAGTTGTCGTAGAGAGGTTACAGGAATTGCGTTCGTACATTGTTCTAAGCGCTGCGGTATTCCTTGTGCGTCTCGCTGCCAATGTTCTTTGTAGGTGCAACATACTTTTGTTATACTTCTGCTTTCGGCGGCACTGTGTGCCTAGGCTCTATGGACACTAGTGATGTCCGTTTTTTAATTTTTCGGATCCCAGGATTTTCGGGATATCGTTGTTAGAATACTGGGATATCGGGAGTAGCCCGGGGATTTAGATACTCATTACTTTGTAAGAACTTAAATCGAAAAAATTGCATTCGCATTGTTTGAGAAGCTTTCCCACCATGTAACAAATATAATTGAACGGGCTTAAAATATAATTATTTTTAATTTCAAGTAAAAGCTCATTCATTAGTAACAAACTAAAAGATAATATTTGAATTTATACGCACTTAGTAATACAACTTAAGGTAAATCGCGAAAAGCTCGATGTAGAAATCACAAAATAAAAAAATACGATTTGCATTTCAACTAATAAAGTCAGTACTTAATTGTTTTCTGTTTATTTACATATCAAACTGAAGTGGATGGCCATTTACCCACATTAATTTAATATGTTTTGAAACAACACGAAAGTTAATATTTTAATCATTTGAAGAGTTCAACACGAAACACCAAAAACTCAGCTGATTTCTACCACAAAAATTTTGTAAACTCAAAATTGTGTTTACTAGAACTTCCAACATTTCTTTTTTTAGTATACTTGTTTTGTTCCCATTTCACATGTTTTATAAGAAAAACCAAATCCGGAGAATCCGGTGATCTCGGGATTACCATCTCTAATGTACTCATATAGGTGTATTCATATGCTTTGGATTGTCTTGCACCATTGTTACCCGGTTATATACATATATTTTGTTATTGTTCACGATGTTGTCTTATGATAGTTCTAGTCGTACACTTGAAACTAGCAACGCTGAAATTCATGCGCTTAACATGCCTCCTCCATGCCCGCGTTACTCCCTCTCATTCGTCCTTATTCGTTGGTATATCTCAATGAGCATTGCCGTAAAAGACTGTTCGCTCGTGCCTTATGTCGCGCCTTTAAAGTGGATTTTTGCCATAGGTTTCTTATTTGCTTCTTTTCCGCTTGCTTTCGTTTGGTTTTCTTTGGAATTATCGTCTACTTATTGCTGCCTATGTGCGACTGTTGCCACAAAATTACATAAATCATAACTTTTGTTTGGCTTCTTTGGGTCAGTTGGCGGATTTTCAATTTTTCGCTGGCGCGTTGGAGTTCACTTGCGAGTTTACTTAGAATTTTTTAAACTTCTAACTTTGGACTAAGGTATTCGACGGGTTTATAAGTTGCAACATGCGAGAAAGTTCAATATTTCTTTTTATATTGTTTTCTTTTTTCTTTACGCAGTACAAAATGAAGTGCTATTCGGAAAGAAAACTTTAATATGACTTAACTTAACTTTTATTTGAGAACAGAAATTCAGTATTTTCAGCTTAAATTATTTTTCAGTATACATTTTTTTATTTTATTTTTGTAGTAAGAAATTGAAGGTTTTATTTGGTTAAAATCCATTCAGCTAAGAGTCTCAGCTAACTGATTATTCCCTATATTCGATCCTCTATGTAGGGCGATTTTGTTTATTTTTGCGACCATTTCAGCATTTGTAACCGCAGAAAGGTGTAATTAATGCAAAAGGGTTTTTTTTTTTTTCAAAAATCCATTGTTTGTTCAAAGCTTATGATGGAGAATACACTCCTGGTATTAAATCCACTTCTCCTTTGATTTGAAGTTGTTTTAAGCTAGTACTCCATACCTAGCAATCCAGGTGTTTTAATCCGTGCTTTATTCAGCAGTACAAATTGCCAGCTGGATGGACTCCACCTCCTCTTGATCTCAACAACTCTTATGGAAATCATTATGTGGCAATCCGAACTTTCTGTTTATCTGGCCAATAATACAGTGCCCCATTATTCCGCTCTAGGAAGGTCAGTAGATAGATGGTAGTGGTAGTCGGCCTGAGTAAAGCGATGAAAGCTAGATTAACTGGAACTACGTATGTAGTTTAGCTTTAAAACTTTCAAATACACGTAAGTAACTGGGCTCTCTTTTTCAAAGGCTAGTGAAACATATACCAACCGAGGAATTCATCTGAAAGTAGGAAATACAAGCTAGTCTGGGGTAGTATTATAGAGTGCCGGTGAAAGATCAGACCTGCTGGCGCAACTTCGCAACGAGCCAGCAACATTCCACCATGTTCACATACATCATACCTCAGCATACTTTCAGCCACAAGGCATAATATGTATCTTCTTGAAGTACTGTCGTAGGCTTAATTCTTTTAAAAAATTGCCATTATTTCTTTCAGTTGATGGTTTTTGCTGTATGATACTCAACAGTTCAAGCGTAAATGTAATTTGTAAAACAAACAAAAAAATCTTCAATTTTATTTCTCTAACCCATTTATTCTCGCTATGTTAGAAATTGTCATTCAGCCCCTTATCTGTAGCGGTAATTAATCGCCATATTCTACACTCCAGGAACCAACCAATTGAATTACCCCTCATAGGCGTCAGCCAGCATATTGATGACCGAATCGCCGTCTGCTGATCGACTACAGAAAATTAGCAATAGCAATAACCATTCAGTACCCTAGAGTATCATCAATCATCAGTCAGCGTGAAGAAATATGTAGGACCATAGAAACGACATCATTAATTATAAGTTTCCAGTGCAAGTAACCATGAACGGAGAAGAAGAGCGAGAGAGAGAGAGGTTAGAATGCAGCCAAAGCCACACTCAATGCTGAAGACAATTACAATTACATGGCGCAATGGCCAATTTAGAGCAGAAAATTGAGTTGGAAAAACACCTGTCTTTCAGCCAATATAAGTGGCAAGCGAAGTGACAGTTACATGTTTATGTACGTAGTAGGTAGGTATCGGGGCAGTGGCAAGCAAGCGGGCAGGTGGTCCCGATGCACTAAATTAGGTTAATGAGTCATGTTCTGGTAAATATTAATGAATTTGGTAAACAAATAAAATTAGCAATTTTTAATTCTTGAAATTGGTCATTTTCCTTTTTTCTCATCCAAGCTGCCTGTCTGTCCAAGTGCAATTGGTCTCACAATAGCGAGATGTAAATTTTGTAGTATAATAGAATTGCATTTCATCACTAATAAGTAATTTTGGTGGAATCCATATGGCTGGCCATAAACTTGAAGCGCCATAACGCTATTAGCCAGACCACCATACACTTCTGGCCATCTACTTGCATTGCACGAGCATCGTAGTGTGCATATGTATGTTTGTATGAAGGTATGCATGTAGTTTTTGCTTATTGGCAGCACTTATAATTTTATTGCACTGCTTTGCAATGTTTGGAACTCTAGCGGTTATTATATCGTTTTTTTTTCTAGTGAATTCAGCTTAATGTTTTTATACCTAGTATGGATGGCTTTGATTTATTGCTTCTTTCAAATTTTATTCTCACACAAATGAGCAGTTGAACTACTCTTATGAATGCATCTATATAAGTGATTTGTGTCCAGTTTTCTTCTCTGACGTTGCTTCTCGTCGCAGTACACTTCTTATATCCATACATATGAATATTTACCATGTCATATAAGTAGAAGCATTTGAAAGGCAACTTCGCCAATTACTATAAAACTTTCTGCTTAGCCAGCATTAAAGATTATGCAAATACAATAATTTTCTTTGTTTTTATTTTTATTTTATGTGTGGCAATCAACCGAAGTGAAAAATCAATAAATCAACACATTTATTCTAGTTATTAATTACTACTACAAAAACAAATTACAAGAAAAGAAATTACAAATGAAAAGAAATTACAAGAAAAGTTGCAAAAACTGTGGAGTTGTTGGCTAAGATCGGAGTGTTGTGCATAGATTCTCTGATATACTTAGTGAAATAGTATTCGGTAATGAATCCATGGTTGTGTATAGTTGACTAGGTGTATTCTTTATGCATTACATTATTTACCTAGTCAAAGTCTGGAGCGATTCCTAGTAATTTGGTATTTTGGACATTTTCTTAAATTTTTCTATTTTTTGGAAGTAAACTGAACAAAATTTCAAAAAACCAAATTAATAATTTTCAAATCTATACCTATATTAAATGTTGAAAATTTCTTTTCAATATTTTTATAAATTTTTTTTGAAGGGTAAAATAGTTAGTTCTTATGCTCTTTATTTTAAATAGATAATAGTAAAGTTTATAGAAAAACTGCAAAAAATAACTAAAACTTCAGTACACACACACAATATTATTATTTAAATTCGAAAGAGTACTTATAAAAATTCATTTAAAATCATTTCCCTATTATTTAAGGATACAATACATATAATTTTGAAAAAAAAAAATTTTTATTCTAGAAAAAATTTAATTTTTTTTTTAATTTTTGCGAAAAAAATGTTGTTTTTTGTCATGTGTGAAATACGTTTCCTAATATTTTTCATTAATAGCTGAGACTAGGCTAAGTAATCCCTGAAAGTTTCCTCGTATGATTTCATTAATTTTTCGAGTTGTGTAAGTATTTAAATACGTACAGCGAACCAGTGAAAAATTAGTGCAAAATGCTGCTCTCGCAAAGCGCTCTATTATGTCCATCGTCACTTCAAAGATGCTGTTTCCCATTAAAATTAAATACAAAAGGATATCAATTGCTTTTAAAAACTTTTTGCGGATGTCTTTTAGTCATTTGTGTATTATGTAGTTTGTTAAACAAAATATTTACTATTGCCCAAATTTACAATCTTAAATGCTCAATGGCCCAAAACCCTTACTGTAAATGAAAAAAAATTTAAAAAACCGAAATGTGAAAGGGCCGGAATTCCCTCATTCTGTAAAGAATTCAATATGTCATATATCTAATTTGCATATATGATGCATATATTTTAAATTTGTTTTATTTATATTATATACATACATATATCTCTGAAAGGTTTTTAAATCAACTCTGGTACCTGAGTATGCGAAGCCTAGAATTCGCAAAAGGGTTCTCAAGAAATTTTAACAATGGAAATGTACGTATCCGCCGAGTTACGCTGAGTACCAAGTTAACATTCATACAGGCTAGGTAACAGCTTAGTTCAGAGAGACCGTGCATGATCTATATATATATAATATACAATATATAATTGGCACTTACACCCTTTCTGAGTGTATGATCAAACTTCTCCTCCTATTTGCTGTGTGCGTCTTGCTGTTGTTCCACAAATGGATGATGTGCGTGATTTACTTTCAGAATTATAGATTTGACTGCAAAATAAAAGCACTTGCAAAATGTTATCATGGCTATAAATAATAGATTTTTCTGAATACTGCCAGTGTTGTTGTTGTTAAAAAGCTTTCCCTTCCTCTTTTCTCTAGTAAGTGAACTGTGAAATTGTAGTTATCGGGTATAAAGAAAGTGTGGCAGAATAGAATGTAGTAGAGCCAATAATATTACATATATAGAAGATATTTAGCAAAAGAATTGTGTGAGCTTCGCAATCAAAATATGACCGCTCCAATTATGAGCAATAATTTTCATTTTCTAGGTACTTTTCCACAAGTTGCTTTCCTATACAATTCGCCTCTACTCCACTTGCCGCGTGCCTACCATTCTGTGTAAATTACTTACCACGTAAACAGACATGTGAATAAAAGACGCATACATATGCAAAAATAGCTATGGATTAAAAGCAGAAAGACTTCTATGCATCAGGCAACTGAGCAGAAAATTAAAAATTGCAGCAGAAAAAAAAGTAAAATACAGAGTTCAACAAATAATTGCAATTGCTGCTGCTGCACTGAAGTGCATGTTTATGTATTTGTGTGTGTGTGCAAGTAAATCGAGGTGATGGAAAAATTTTTGTAGAAAAACTGTGACTGAGAAAGGGGTCGTAATGAATGTTGCTACCGCTGTTGTCTGCACACAGAGATTTGCTGGAAAGGAGTAGAAAATGAAAACATTGAAAAATCTAATTGCAGCTACATGCCACTCAACAGTGCAACGCATACCATGCGATTCATTCAAATAGAGCATCAACAACCTTAGCAGCAAAAACAAAGAAAAAACAACAGCAAGTGCATCACTACCTGTTAAGGCTCAATTCAAACAATTACATGAAAAGAGAGAAGCAGTGACGGGCGCTTTTGGCCAGCCTGGCGATCACATTTAATGTTGAACGTTTTAATCAGCTACAACTGTGCCAGCAACAACAATAGGAAGCCACATTGTACAAAGTAACTAACTCCGGCGGAGAAAAAAAGCAAAAATAAAAATCTGTATCAGTTGCCTTTTGCAGTGGCATCACAGCCACATCACCAAAGGCAGACATACTAGTAGATGCTAAGCAAAAACAAACAACAACAACGACAGACGATTGTGGTCATGCATTTGAAGGCAAATGCTGCTGTTGTTGTTTGTGGGGCCCACAACAGCATTCGCGATCTGCATGTGCGATTGCGCTTCTACGATTCGATTGTAATCACAGGATACCAACAAAGAAAGCGCACACCAATGCAATTACAAGTATATATACACATACATGCGAACAGTAATAATTATGTGTGTGTATGTGTATGTATGTGAACTCATTTCTTTCTGCGCTTTTACACTCATTCGTGGCGTTGTTGAGTGGCCACCGAGGAGATCATGATACTGTCAACGGATTGCCTAAGTCCCAAGAGTATCTCTGCATACGCGAAGGGGGAGGGGCGCATGCGCTGTGTGATGAAAGAGGAAGCATAGCGAAAGCAGTAACATTGTTGGCAAAGATTCACCAGCTGCAGCGGCATGAGCATCAGCGGTAGATAAGTTTCTTCTAGTGGCTAGATTTAATCAAATCGAATACTAAGAAATCTTGCTGATCTAACAAAGGGCCACAAATGCAATGATTGGCACGGAGAGATTTGGCTGAGATGAGCTACAGCTTTGCGTTTTGAAAGTTAAGTAACTTTGAAATGTTATATTACGTTAACTGGGTTCAACTTTTATTTTACAGCAATATTTAGATGATGTAAGCTTTTCATATCCCTTATGGATGTATCGATTCAGTAGTATCTACGTTCTATTGGTCATATTTTTACTCTCATTCGCTACTATCCAATGTAGCCGAATGCTTTTGTGCGTGGCTACTATAAAAGTACGAGTATGCATATATTAGGTTGGGGAATAAGTTTGTAGCGTTTTTACCGAAGACTTTTATTTAAACCAAAAACAGTAATTATATCAATAAGTTAATCAATTATATATTCCCCGTTGTTGTTTACAACCTTTTCCCACCTCTCGACCCATTTGTTGATGGCGTTGCGCGGAAAATCGCCTAGTCTGGTGTCAAAGAAGTTGTTGAGAAAGTTTTTAAGGACCTCTTTGTTATTGAAGATAACGCCCTTCATATGGTTTGACAGGGAGCGGGAAAGATGGTAATCGGTCGTTGAAAGGTCCGGAGAATACAGAGAATGCTGAAGGACCTCCCACTCGAGCTCTTGGAGTGCGGCTTTGTTGATTTGTGCAACACGGGGCGTGGCGTTGTCGTAAAAGCGTATGGTTTGACTATGTCGATCTTGTCTTTTCAGTCGTATAGCCTCTTTCATACGGTGCAGCTGTGAAATGTAGAGCTCTTTGATGACCGTGACATTATGTTCGGGGTATTTCCCAGTGCACCATGCCCTCCCAATCCCACCAAACACATATCATGAGCTCTTTGGATGACTAGACTTTGGCGTATCTCTTGAAGCCACACACTCCTTTCTTTACTTCATATTGATGTATAGGCACCATTTCTCATCTCCCGTGACGATTCGGTACAAAAACCACTGTCTATGACTGCGTGTAGCTTG
This sequence comes from Anastrepha fraterculus, assembly GCA_037575425.1. Lineage (NCBI taxonomy): Eukaryota > Metazoa > Arthropoda > Insecta > Diptera > Tephritidae > Anastrepha > Anastrepha fraterculus. The sequence continues at coordinate 1,919 of JAYXIM010008126.1, read as the reverse complement.
ATGGCGGCGAGAAGTAAGAGTTTCGACAATTTCATCTTCTGGTAAGAGCGAAATAGAGGCAGAGGAAGTGTTTGACGCTCTCCACATTTTCCTTATTTCTGCAGCTGTGGCAAAAGTCATAAGAGAGAAATTCCATACGCTTCTTGTGTGTTGCAGCGCCCGGTGATTAAGGCACCAATAAAAGGATGGTCGAGATTGTTGCAGAGCCTAGTTTTGTTTCATTCTAGGCCCGTTACCTCAGAAGTGGGCTCCGAGGTCTATTTATTGTTGACCTACCATACGTAGACTGATCTGATCTAGAATTTGTTTAACGATAAATGATTACCAACGTACTGGGCAGAGTTATTTTGTTACAATAAGGGGCATTATAGACCCAATTATGCTTTTTTCCTAAGTGAGCATGAGAACACCCGTAGCTACCTACCTAACTAAGTTAAGGTTTAGGTTAGATGACTGTTCCTAAGAGTAAGAGGCTTGGACTAGAATCATAAATTACTCCATTGTGGTACCATTGACAGTGGGAGATACAGGAAAGAAAAAAGAAAAAGGAAAGGGGTAGATATAGGCGAAATCACCAAACGAAGGCTTGCAACCAGTTACCTACTTACCTAGCTAGACTTTTATTACTGTAAGATAGTTACTTATTCTGTCTAATTTGCACGAGTCTAATAGTCGCCGTGATATAAGATCTTGGAACATCAAAGACTTTTCCCAGCTACCAATTGATTTGTAACCTACACGTCTATCCTTAATCTAGAACTATATTCAGTAGGGTTGAGCCAATTGCTAAGATCTCCAGGCGACAATCTGCTCCTCCATTTTCTTAGAACCATTAGTATTAATGCCCGCAAATGCTAGGCAGAAGTAATGACATTCTTACTTAAGTCTATATACCAACTGATTTCTTTAGAGATAAAAACGAGGAGAGAGAAGATACTAGATTGTTCCCACCTTTCAGAAGTTAAGTGGAGATATTGCAAAAATTACACTTGAAGGAGATACACTAAGCTCCCGATGCAGAGGATCTCCTCGAAACACTTAAACTGAGATCATGCATACAGAACACCGGCCTGTGAGATCGTAGATAGAAGTGCATAGGTTGGTTTAATGGTTGCTATTTATATTTCTTGCCTTGCGCACTTCTAGTTGTATCAGGCACCTGTACGCACGCGCACGATTTCCGGGTTCAAAATAAGTTTATGTTCCGGAAAATATAGCTGCTGTACGGAGGTTGGATTTTGTTTTCGCCCTGTGCTTCGACTACCAGCGAGATATTCACATTTATTAATTTCCTTTTATTGTATTGCTAAGTTTTATATATCAAGGCATAAAAAAGAAATGAAGAACAGCTGATCTTATTCACTGGCATTACCGGCTTCGAAAATAATTGAGGAAAATTCTGAGATTCTTGCCATAGATTTGGATCCCGCAAAATAAATATTTAAATTTAAAGCTTACTTTGTTGGTGAGTCTTCATCAAAAATTTGTTGGAAACCTATATTCCATAATTGCCATAATAAAAAAAAAATCCATTCTCACCCTCAAATTATTTTCCAAAATGGACGCAGTGTCTGTCAAGCGATTCAACTTAGCACTCATCGTGCAATCGTCGTGGTCGAGACACTTGTTGCATACAACAATTTCAATTTAATTCAACACAATTCAGCGCAACTCACAATTAGTTATTTTTTCTGCAATTGCTGTTTTAAGTTGCTTTGTTCACTGTTGTTGTTATTGCGAATACTTTAAATTGTGCTTGCAACAACGGCCCGTCGTTGATTGGATGCACAGTGAAGTATGCCTTATGTAAGTACATACAAGCAACAACCAATCGAAGGCTGTATAAACAACAATAAAATACAGTAAATAAAAAGTAAAAAAAAAACAGAACAACAAATTTAATATCTGTAGTTTGCTGA
>JAYXIM010008124.1:0-53554 GCA_037575425.1 Anastrepha fraterculus | reverse complement strand
ACTCCCCATCAACTGCAAAGCCCTTATGCCAGCGTTTGATCCAGCTCTCCAAATATTTCTGGAACTCTATTTTCGGTATAGCGATCTTCAAAGACCATTTTCCATTACTTCTTTTCGGCTGTTAAAACGCCGAAGTAGTTTTCCTTAGTCCTTTTTTAACTTAATCAAACGAAGAGAAATCGCAGAAAGCCACATCTGGTGAATTCGATGGGTTTTGGATAGTATTCGTTTCGTTCTTGAACAACAATTCACAGATATTAATGGCACTGTGCGACGCTGCGTTATCATGGACGCTGCGTTCCATCAGTTGTTTTCCCACAAATCTTTTCCTTTTTGGCGAACTGTTTCACGCAAATGCATCATAACACCCAAATAATACTATATTCTTTATTAACTGTCTGACCCTCTGGCAAAAATTCGTGGTGCACAATATCCTAGTAATCTATACAAATCGTGGGTATTGCTCTCTTTTTTTCACTGAAAATTACGTTGTTTTTTGGTCTTAGTTCATTCGAAGCTCTCCACTCACTCGCCTGATGTCTGAATTCCAGTACCCATGTCTCATCTTAAAAATTATAAGTTTGAAGAATCTTGGGTCGGATTCAGTCTTGGCAATAACATCAACACGGCCCCTTTTTTGCATGAAATTCAGGTTCTACAGTGTCATGGGCGGATCCAATATTGCTTTCTAGCCCTCTGCTAGCTCTCTGATGGTTAATTTGCGTTTATTGATCAACTTTTAATTCACTTTATTGATGTTTTCACCAGTTTTCGATGCCGATGGTCTGCCACTTATTTCGTCATTCTGGATGAGCTTCCGATCTCTTCTTAAAGTTCATACCACTCGTAAACCGTATTTCTTTAGAGTATCATTACCGAAACTGTTTCCCTACATTTCTAAGATTTTCTTATCATTTAACCAATTTTTAACCCAAAATTTAATACAAGCTCGTAGTTTAAATTCAAATCCATTTTTAAAACTGCAAAAAATCGAAAACACGTCCAGAGGTAGATTTACTCAATACGGTATAACTTTTACAATTGTCAAACAATGACAATACAACTTTGGTAGGAATGTTTTACTCACAGATGTGCCAACCTAACAAAACAAAAAAACAGAACACAAATCAGTTGACTCAGTGCATCACTTGGTTGTTGTTCCGGGAACTTTTCTATTCAGTTGGTATATTCCATACTTTTCCGAATGCTATTGATGCTCTGTCTCCGAATCTGACCTAAGGTAGTCCAATGTATCACCTTTTCGTGATATTCTTAATTAAACATTGTGTTCTCTTAAACAGTGTGTTCGAAATGTATTTGAGGTTATGTAGTATTATCATATATTTTTTAACAGTATCTAACAGTGCAGCGTTTTATTTTTCAACTCCACTTTCATGAGTATAAAGTGCTTTTATAGATATATTCTGTTAAATGTAAAAATGATATCTGAGACAAAGTTAAGGGGTTTTAGCATATCCAAACGGGCTCAGAAATTGAAGAGTTGTACTTTGAGATATTGCTTTGACATAAACCTTAAATACCTTACAGCTGAAAACAGTACTACTGTTGAATACCGAACCTTAGCTGTTGAGTAGTTTCCTACTACGAACACTGCATGACAAAATCAAATTTTTCCAAATTAACAAAGTTACTGCAATGGATTTCAGTAAAGTAAATCTGGTAAACTGGCGGTTTGAAAGTTAATATCGGAATTCTATTTTAGGGAGAGGAGGTTCAAATGTTCGTATTCTTAAATTTTAAATACTCGAGATCTGCAACAGAATAAGTCAAAAACAATGCCAAACATTTTTATGGCGCATTTTAACCCTTTAACTCTTCAATGCGCGCCTCTGCCTCTTTCGGGGAAAGGGGGAAAATACCTATGAAATGAGGTTTTCAACTATTAGTCCATAGATGTCGCTAGGAGTATTTTTAAACCTTCCCAAATGTCTTGTATTTTTCATCTATCATCTGTCAACAATATTCAGTTCATTGTTTGTTACGTTTCATAAAACAATGCATGTAAAAATGTAGAATTTCTTGCCTTCAAACTACGATTTGCGGACATCGTTGATTTTCTGTTATCAATTGAAGAAAAATGCTTCTCAAGCTCATCAAATGCTTATAGAAGCTTATGGTGGACATGCTCTAAGTAGAGCACAATGCTTCAGGTGGTTTGAAAAATTCCGAAGTGGTGGTTTTAGCGTGGAGAACGAGGACCGTGGCCGGCCGTGGTCACCGAAAAAGTTTGAGGACGCCGAATTGCAAGCATTGTTGGATGAAGATGATGGTCAAACGCAAGAAATGTTGGCAGAGCAGTTGGGAGTGACCCAAAAAACCATTTCCAAATGTTTGAAAAACATGGGCATGATTTTAAAGGTCGGAAGATGGGTGCCGCATGAACTGACTGAAAGGCAGGAAGAGAACCGAAAAACCACTAGTGAGATGCTGCTCTCCTGGTTCAAAAGGAAGTCTTTTTTGTATCGAATCGTTACGGGTGATGAAAAATGGGTATATTTCTCCAAGCGTAAACGATCGTATGGTCCGCCCACAAGCCAAAAACAACGGCCAAACCAAATCGCTTCGGCCGCAAGGCAATGCTGTGTGTTTTCTGGGATCAGCGTGGTATGATTTGGTACGGGCTATTTAAACCGTACCAAACAGTGAAACAGTTGACGGTGCACGCTACCAACGACAATTGGTCGATTTGAACAGCGCTATACACCGAAAACGCCCAGAATATGCCGATCGGCATCACAAAGTAATTTTTCTTGATGACAATGCACCGCCACATCGAACAAGAGCGACCCGGGAATTGGTGGAGACGTACGATTGGGAAGCGCTGGTGCATGCGGCTCACTCACCAGACTTGGCGCCTTTCGAGCAGCGCTTCAATTCTCACGAAGAAGTCAAAACATGGCTCGATGATTGGCTTGCGGCCAACGACGACCAATTTTTTTGGCGCGGTATCCACAAATTGCCTGAAAGATGGGAAAATTGTGTCGCTAGCGATGGCAATTATTTTGAAGATTAAATTTGTAACCATTTTTTGTTAATAAACGTTTGAAATTGAAAAAAAATCTCATTTCATAGGTGTCTAGCAGCATAATAAAACGGGTTGAAATGTACCACACAAATATTTGCCATACAATTCTGCTTAAATTCCAGAAATAAGTCAGAACAGGAAATGTGTACAGTAATTTATTTTCAATTTTATCAAAACACGTTTTTCAATAAACTCTAACGAAAGGAACCCTTAAAAACTTTGATACAATCAGATTCTTTAAAAATTATCTGCTGTGGCTGAAGGTTTCACTCCTTTCAATACAAGAGGTCAATTAACAATATTTTTTTTTTAAGTTTATATATTTATGTGTCTCTAGGCCGCTGAACTGCTCCATGAACTTCTCTCTAATCTGACATTTAACATCTTTCATCACTTAACAATTCTAACATCTCTGCAGCTCTCAATAATCCATAACGACTAAGTTTCAACTACTCAACGACTTAATTAAATAATACGCTCAAGTCGTTTTAAACTTAATCAACAGTAGTGCAGTAAATCTTCTACGAGAAGAACAACAAAAAACCGAAAAAAAAGAAATAAGTTGAGTAGTGATAAATAAACATGAAATTCTTACAAAATGTTCAAATGCATATAACCGCACTGTGTGCATGCATGCGTGCGTGTGTGTGTGTGTGTATGACCAAACTAGCTTGCTGCTTCTGGTTGCATTGCTTTTGAGTAGCTGCCTGTCGCCGCCTTGCCGCTGTGGCATTCAATCCCAGCCCGGACAAATCCCAAGTGTTAGCTGCGCTGATGAAATGCCAGACATTCTAAGCTGCCACTACACATTTCTACCTCTACATACATGCACTCACATACAGTCATATGTATTGTAATTGTAAATATATAAATATGCACCGCTTGCAACACAGTATCCGCTGCCACTGTACTTGTAGTATAAGTGCTGTAGTATATCTGTTGTTGCATGCTTCTCAAAACATCCACCATCGGGGCTTGCTGCTCATTACAACACTCCTCCATGCACCAGATACTCGTTGGTTAGTTGTGTTGCTGCGGCAAATATACAGAAATTGTTATTATTATTGGTATTGTTTTTACTTTCGTTTCGCTGCTGTTGGCTGCTACTGTTGCTGCTGCTGCTGCTGCTGCTTTTGCTGCTGCTTTTGCTTCTGCTGCTGCTTTGCGGTCGCTGTGCCGTTTGAGTGTGTTAATGTTGTAGCAACATCTTCATTTTCATTTGCGGCTTCAAAGTATATCCGCCTTGCTTGGCTAATAAATACTTTTCGTTATACTCTATTATTGCCTTTTTTCTGTGATAAATAACTGCGATGTGTTTATTTATCTTTCGCTTTTGCTGAGGCTTACCAAGCTTATATGTATAAGTATCTATGTACATATGTATACATTTGTGATGCATTGCAAACAACAAATCGACAACATTGACATTGCATCCTCAGCATTTGTTGCCACAATGGCTCTAGACTTTCTTGTTTTATTGGTTGTGGCAAGTATAATTAAGTAGAGTTTTACTCCGTTGATGAGGTCGAAATGATTTTGCTGAATTTTTGCTTTTTAATCTGGCTTTAGATATCAAGCTGGCAGTTTTTTCTTTAGTTAATACTCTGTAAACAATGGTTGAAGCAGTAGGGTTGAATATTTACTAAAAAGCTTTCATGCAGCTTTCTTGACTAACCACATTTAAAATAGAACAATAATGGTTTAAGTTCGCATAAATAAAAGGGTGGTTTTTAAAAAGCAAAAATTTAAACACTTTCGTTTTAACTATTTTGTCCAATTGCTCGGAAAGGTTAGATTTACAAGTTGTGTTTCATTTGAGCCAGACCTAAGTTTATTTATTTGTTTATACAAAGCATTTTTTAAAGATTAGGCACTTAGAATTACAGTGTACATATGTCACAGCTAAGAGCTACGCAAGTATTTCATTGAATAGTAGTTTAATAAGCTTGGAAGATGAAAAATCGGAAGCCAAATAATTTCTGCATGAGTTAACTTCTTTTAAAGCTTTCAATATACGGGCATGAGAAGTAAAAGTGGTTCTAATTCGCTCTAAAAAGAAAAGATCAATATTTCGAAGGTTTCCAATAGGAATATGAAAGTGAATGCCCGCCAGAGGGAAAGGAGAGTTAATCGCTCCTATTTATTATGCCAGACAAAAAAGATATTGAAAGCATAACCCTTCCCCTAAGTAATGACTTCAAATTAATTAGTAACCACCTTACGTTAAAAGCAGAAATTGGATCTACGATGCACAGTATGCTGGATTGTGTCCAACATCAGATTATTAACGAACTCTCAGCGATTTTGATTAAGTGAAACTTTCAAGAAAAACCCGAGATTATGTTGGTGATATAAAAAACACAGCCTTTGGTCAAGAATGATAGATTTACAAGAAAATTGCCAGAGGAACTTCGGCTGCCACGCCACAGGGGATTCGGCAGCCAAATTTTGCGCACATTCTTCGAATCTGACGTTTTTCAGAGGGCACCGAAGTGACATTCTGTTGATTTTTTTCGTATATCACCACGGTAATCTCAGTTTTTTTTGTAAGCACATCCCCTGTTACGTCAGTGCTTCAGCTGGTTCTGCCAAATTCGCTCAGAGCCGAATAGCGGTCTGTTATTGAGCACACTTTCTTAATTCTCTTCACCATGGCCCTCGCTCATGTCACTTCGTTGCGCTCTGAACAACGTCTGATTATGTGAGTGTGTGAATACGTGTGAAATGAGCGGGTAGAATTCTGCTGCTGAGTTCCAGATGAGGTGATAACCGAAGTTACTCTCTCAATTTTGCTTCGAATTTTCAAATCCGCTAATCTATCAGCCCTGATTGGGTCCTCAAACGTCAAAGGTATATGAACAAAATGAATAAAAGCCGTCTGAATGCGTTCAAGCCTTTTTATATCGCAATTGTGAATTGGTCTTCGTATAGAAACTGCATATTCCAACTTAGATGGAACCAGGAACATGTATACTAGCTTGAACGTATGGATTAGTATCAGTAAAGTCTGAACCAAACCTTCGAATAAAATAAAGTATAATCTAATATAATCATTTTCGCCTTTATCAAAGAAAAATTGTAAAATACACCAAATTTTCTCTTTATTGACTTCCATGGTTAACACCCTGTAACTCGTAACTGAATGGAACAAACAAAACACAGCAAAAGAATTTTTGTTAGTGTGAAATGTCACATGGACAACAAGCATACATTTTAAATTGTTTGATATATACATTTCGAGATATCGGTCACTGCAGTCCCCTACCGAGAAAATAGGGGATTTTTTCCACAAATTAATATGTAGAAATATCAAATTTGGTATAGACAAATGATTTATTTTAGATGATTTTTTTTTTTCCATTGCTGAAAAAATTCCCAAAATATGTATGTTTAATTTTTTGTGGCCTAGCCTCCTAAGTCAAATAGTTTCAAGTACATAAAGCAAAGTCTTAAAAAATTAGCACAGTTGTGAACACTCCTTTAATTTTATTGTGAGAAATCAGCTCTGAAATCTATGTCTGCGTAGAAAATTATTGCATTACACGGCACATCAGCATAAACGAAGTAAACAGAAATCAGCTGAGCAGTTATAACACCTCATACACAAAGCACTCAAAAATTAAAAAAAAATTGTTTTTTAGTTCCGACCATGAAATGCAGAGCATCAATTTCAGGTAGCAATGAGATATGTGTGAGGGAATGTCTCCGAAGAAAAATGAGAGGAGCCCACATTTACATACTTGCAGAAAGTCAGGCGGCTTTGAAAGTCCTTCTATAAATTGTAATGACCTCAAAAACGGTGAAAGGCTGCCTGAATCTGAATTTTTAACACGTTAAGGAACTTCAACACAGTATTATCAGGTAGGGTTCTTAAACATGAGAGAAATGAAATGGCTGACCATTTAGCTAAAAAAGGGATAAAAATGCGTCTAATTGGTAATGAACCTTTCTGTAGACTTACAAGTGGCCATATTAACGACTTTTCCAGAAAGCAGGAGGAGAGAAAATGTATTAAACACTGGAGAAATTCAAACAGCCAGTGAAACAATTCTAATGCCGGATAGAGAAAACTTAAGACTTTTAATTGGTTACCTTGCAAGCCACTGTAGCCTGAGATATCAATTAAACGAAATTCGTCTCTCTGAGAACATTACTTGTCTATTCTGTGAAATGGACACTGAAAGTTCTCTTTTCCACATAGTCTCTTTTTCTGTCTCTATAACCCAAAATTCGTACAAAAAGAAATATAAAACTGAGCACAGTGAACAAGGATATAAAAAAATAATTTTTATAATATAACATAGTAATGGAGTAATAACCAAATAATGCAATGTGATTAAAATTAAAATTGGAAATTTATTGAAAGTGAGTGTCACTTGCGCACTCATATGAGTCTTTTTTGAAATTTAAGAAGTTCCTGGAATCCTTCACGTAAACTTCAACATGCAAGCCACTCCATATATTTTATCCGGGTCACAGTTTCCAAGTATGTGTTTGAATGCTCTAAAACTCACATACTCATACTGGCAAATTCAAAAGTTGCTCTTAAAATTCATAACACTAATTATAAAGCAACAAAATAAAATTCAAAAAATGAGAATAATTCTTAAGAATTTCGGCTGACTGCCTTGAAACTTTGCAGTTCTCTGCTTCTGTCGACTTCCTTGAATGCATTTGAAGCACCTACTTCAGAGTAGAGACACACACACACATGCACATACCATATGCATGTAAGCACTTGTGGATGCCACTTCAACATTTTGGGACAGTTGCTGGAGTGAGCTCGTACAGCGCCGGACGTTGGTGGGGCATGCAATGACAGCGCATGCAAAGTAATCGACGAAACGAAAACAAAAGCGGCAAAGCGAAGCAGTGAAAAGGAGGCACACTGCCGTAGCAGGCATGGAGCGGCGGCACGTAAATTGGGGTTAATATATGTGCACAGCAGTCGCCAAGAACAACAGAAATGTTGACAACTACGCTGGAGGATGCCACAACGTCAAAGCAGCTGAGGAACATTTATAAGTTGTAATTTATTATTTTTGTATTGTATTTGTATGTATGTATGTATATAGTTTGTTACTTGGTTACATAAGCATGTATGTATGTTATGTGTGAGTGGGTGTGTGCGTGATTTTGTTGTTGCTGCTTCATTCGAAATGGCACCCTTCGTATGTGGAGGCAAATATGTATGTAGCAGCGCACAACAATAGGGTACAACTTAACTTTCGCTATTTTCGTTGCTGTGTTGCTGTTTTTTTTTTTTGCTTTTTTGTAATATTATTCTTATTGCACTCCAATTGTCATCATGTTGTAGGGAGAATAAATGGGGCCAAACAACATGGTATCCCATTTGTATGCTGAAGGGGAAAGAGTTCAGCAAATGCAAGCAGCGTGGGAGCGGTGAGCTGTGGGCAAAGTGGAGGCTGCTAAATTGTTGATGAAATGGAGCGCAAATGAAATGCAAATTTATGGCTGCTCTGCCATAAGGCAATGTGGCATGAACTCACCTCGCTGTTGGGTCGCCCAAAAGTACTTTTAAGTGGCCAGCAACGCGTGTGGTTATGATGGGCGAGAGGAGAAGTGGGTGGAACGTTACGCTGCATCGATATGTCACGCAAATGTGGGGTGGTGCAATGGTTTTATGTCTTTTTTCAAGCATTTCTCTTCAACTGTTGAATGTTTTTTTTTCATGCGCTCATTTTAGATACATATCTAAGCACATACATGAGTTTTTGTCATGGAGCAAATTTACATCCCATTATGAGTTGAATATAATGTTAAACTGCTTGATGCTGAAAAATAAGAATTCGGTTTCACTTTTAGCGGCATATTATAATACACACACTATGGATGCAGATTTTATGCAACCAAAATTTTCGGGATCCCCTTATCACAATTCCCAAGATTCGGTATTAGAGACGGATTTTAGATATTTATTACTCTGCAACCTCTCAACTCGAAATAAGAAGCTCTGCTTCCATGTAAAATAAATAAATAAATAATCGGCGCGTACACTTCTGTTGTGTGTTTGGCCGAGCTCCTCCTCCTATTTGTGGTGTGCGTCTTGATGTTGTTCCACAAATGGAGGGACCTACAGTTTCAAGCAGACTTTCGAATCGGGCAGATAGTTTTTATGAGGAGCTTTTTCATGGCAGAAATACACTCGGAGGTTTGCCATTGCTTGCCGAGGGGCGACCGCTATTAGAAAAATGTTTTTATTAATTTTCCCTTCACCGAGATTCGAACCAACGTTCTCTCTGTGAATTCCGAATGGTAATCACGCACCAACCCATTCGGCTACGGCGGCCGATGCTATACTTTTTAATTGCAAACTTACAATCTGTCCCAATTATTATGCACGCAACTGTATACGCAATATATGTATCGTATATATGAATGTGGTTTAAGAGTTCTGCACATGTGTTTTTAGAGTTTCCTTTAAGGTTTCCTTTGATGAAGAGTGTGTGCCAAATTTCCACAAATGAAACCAGCGTATAAAGTTTGAAGAAGGAAGCTCTGTGAATGACTTGTTATTCCATGAGTTTGTATTAATTTCGATTCTAATTATACCATATTTTTTAAAGCTTTAGCCTATTATTCGTATGTGTTAAATGGCAAACATGAAACTGGCGGGTAATAAATAAAAAAAGAAAATAAGATGAGAGAAATACAAGCGTCGGAGTGATTTTCAGTCATATCATAAAATTGTGTGTTATACACCACACGACAGGAAAAATAGAATAGCAGTCAGCTTAAATTACACTCATTCCCTGCGCTTGCCATTTTTACTCCCTTATTTAGTTATTCGTTAGGTCCTCTGATTCTCACTAACAGCTGCCACGCCTTTGTAAAGCTGAGATAAGCCTGATATCACAAAAGTTATCGATCAAGCCACAAAGTCATCGATCGGACGACTGCACAGCGAAAAGATAAAAGCCCTCATTGAATTCAAAATAAGTTTTAGTGGCCTTGAATTAGGGTTTGCTTCCCTGAGATCTCGTTATTTCTCAATTCTTGACTCTAAGTTCCCTCAGTCTTACATTTTAGTTAAGTAACATTTTTTGGGTCTAGTCGGAAAGGTTTAACAGTCTGGCTAATGAAGCGTGACCGGCATAACTTGGAAACTTTTTGACCAATTCGTGTAGGTTTATAATATTTATTATACGCAATATATTCAATAGAATATAAAGTATAGTCACCGCCATCAGCTATAATGGATTCAAATCTTCGATTCATACTTTAATCGGCTCCAAATCAGCCGATTGTACCTTAAAAGCTGTTTGACCGTCCATATTTGTTTTCCTTTCCCAAACATTTGCAATAGGGTTGGCGTCAGGTGACTGTGAAGGCAGAACATCTTCGCAGCTAAGCTTCGGTAAATTTTAGTTATTGTAACTGGATTAAAATTGGGGGTAAACATAAACAAACCGCAAAATCCCTTTTCAAACGTGAATCTTAATTGAACATTTATCCGTTCGTTGAAGTTGTCGATTATCAGCAGAATACCAGGACTGATGTATGCAACTATTCACTCAAAAGAAAGATTCACCCGTGGATATTACGTTTGTGCAATTCCGTTCTGAATTTGCCTTAGTCTATGCGACTATTTTTTCAAAGTGTGATACTGAAAGCAGCGGTTTCTTCAATGTGCTCCGGAACGTCTTCTGAACGTAAACATCCTTGAAAAGTGTCTTTCGATAAATTAACAACCCTTTTCCGTAAAATGACCCCAGTTTTACACAACGATAAGTTCCACTCTGTCACAAACCAATCAATGATCTTCTGATCTTGTTTATTTTTCCTATATTTTTTGGACCTCGTCTGACGAAGTTGTCAACGCTTTTAACTTCGGTATACCATTGTATGGCCGCCGTAGCCGAATGGGTTAGTGCGTGACTACCATTCGGAATTCAAAGAGAACGTAAGTTCGAATCTGGGTGAAACACCAAAATTAAGCAAACGATTTTTATAATACCGGTCGCTTCTCGGCAGGCAATGGCAAACCTCCGAGTGTATTTTGCCATGAAAAAGCTCCGTATAAAAATATTTGCCGTTCGAAATCGGCTTGAAACTGTTGGTCTCTCCATCTGTGGAACAACATCAAGACGCATGCTACAAATAGGAGAAGCAGCTTGGCCAAACACCCAAAAAAAGAGGGTACGCACCAATTATATATGTATACATATATATATATATCATTGCACCCATTGACATATTTATGAACGTCTTCGACTTCTTTAAATATATTGTGGCAGATACACGTGAATTTTTATGGCCTATAGGGTGCTTACATAAGAACACTGCTTCACATCGTTTTTCATGCGCGGAACTAATCTTGTAAAAACAACGCTACAAAACAATTTCGCACAAAACTAACAAAAAAAATTCAATTAAAAAAAAATTTATTTTTGGATAAAATATGCTTAAAGTCGTTTTTGTTTTGCTTTGAAAAGAACAAATTTAATATAACAAAAAAATTCATTTTTTTCCAAACGTTTTATTTTTGTTAATTTTTTGGATACAATATTCTTAAAAAGGTTTTTTTAGAAAAAATTTCTTAAACAAACTTTTTGTTTTTCATATTGAACAAAAAAAAAATTGAAGTATATTTTAGCCAAAAAAATATTTTTTTGTTTTTTCGAAATAATCAGAAACGCCAAACCAAAATTTTCAACATTGAAAAAGTCTCGAAATTATTAATAAAGATTTCTTCAGAAGTCTTTTTCAAAATCTTTTTAAAACTCAGCACGGCCTCTTTGCAGGTAACTTGCAATCCCTTTAGCAATTTAAGGATCTCGGCGTTATTGTTAAATATGTAGTCATTCACCAGTCATATTAATTTTGACTTTTCAAAGGCCTATGCTATCCTCGGGCTTGTGCATAATCTCACTGAATTTTCCGATCTGTATACCATAAAACTGCTTTATACCTTTGTTCACTCGCATTTATACAATGTAACAATCATCAGACTCCATTTCCACCAGTTCCACATTGATAGGATTGATTCCAAACTTCCCTGGCGTTCGTTGGATTTCTCGGTATTCCTTCTTCTGGTGCACGGTTAGCGCTACTCAATTTGAAATCGCTCGATAAAAGGCGGTCAATACTATGTTTAACTTTTATTTTTGCATTATCTAAACTCGTTTTTCTTTGCCTAAAACAGTTGCAATAATATTCTTAATTCGATGCCCTAGTTTAAGTGTAATTGTTAAATAGTCTGTAAGAGATTATTGTTTCATAGACTTAATGTGCAAAATAAATAAATAAATATTCAAGACTATAAGTAAATAAAATTTTCAGAAAAATTTACAACAATGTCCAAAATATTTGGATCAGCGATTGAAACAATTTCGCTCACATATAATTTTTCTTAATTTTTTTATTACTTTTATTGAATTAATTCCTTCTAAGTGCTAAGAGACCAACCATATCCAATTTAAATCTGCTTCTTTGAAAAAAGCTTGAAAAGCCATTCAAATAATTTGATTACATTGAGGCATGAACAACTGTGATAACAAAATTCAACATTCTCCCTGTCTAACCAACAAAAAAGCGCTGCAAAACAATCAAAATAATAACGGATTCAAATAAAGCATTAAGACACCCTAAAAGCTATGGGGTGCAGAAAAGTTAGTTGCCCCTGACTCCTTAGTGAAAGGGCTTATGGAAAATATGTGCGTTTGTATGTGCACGAGTAGATTCATGTGTAAGCTGTTGTATATGTCTGTTTGAGCGTAACTTCCACATAAAACACACAAATCGCGCTTAAATTGTTGTCGATGTTGTTATTATTATTGTGAGCGCTGCTATTGAAAATCAAAAATTCAATTCTATCACAGCAATACAATTTGTGTTGAAAAATACAAGCATATACACACGCATACTTATACAAGAGTTATATATGTACAAAATTTACTGCTAAATAAATAGCGCCACCAACACTAAAGCCTCTTCTAAAAAAAAAATAGAAAAAGAAAAAAAAAACACAAAAAGAAACAAAATAAAGTCACTGAAGTTACTGAAAGTGAAAAAGGAAGTGCGAGAGTCGTGGCAAATAAACGAAATAAAGTAAAGGCCAACAAAAAATCAATCAACAAAATAAATCAAAATCATATCTGACGGTTGAACATTGGGGTGTATGCGTCAGTGGCGAGGGGCAATCAAATGTAAAAGTATGAGTGCGTCATAGATGGTGGGTAACATATTCTCAGTGATTCGGAGAAGGAGGAGAGAGGAGTAGGCGCGAAGCGAGCGGTGAATGCGCACGTTTAGGATAAAGCCGAAAAAATGCGAATTGCCACATTTTTGGGCTGGCGGCTGCTGGTCGGCCGTCACACTGGCGACGCTGGTGGTTCTCTGGTGGATATTGTGCTTTTGTTGTTGCTAATATTGCTATTGGATGCTGGCGACGAAATTCAATTCATGCGGTCGCTTTTGGAGTGGCGAACTAACAACTGACTGGCCTTCCAGCCAGTTCTGCTGCTTTTCAGGACGAAATTTGATTAAGCTATGAAAAGACTAGCCAGCCGCAGCAGTAATAACACAAATAACATCAATAGCAACAACATCGATAGCAGCTAAGGAGAAAAAAGCACAGTTTATGTGGCAGCTGTTGAATAAAGTGCCAGCGCAAAAGACGAAAGGAGATTGGGAATGTGAAGAAAGCTAAAAAGGGCAGTCAACAACAAACCTTGTGGCAGCCACAATGCACGTGTATGTGTTTCTTTGCCTGGATGTAGCAACATTGTGTGTTCTCCGCCATATTAGAAGTTTCAGCATGAAGTTAATTTGGCCGCATATTACTTTGTTGTTGTACAGCAGTCGCCTTTGGCACTGCGCGTGGTAGGAGAAGCAAGAAAGCGGTCAATTTCAGTGGACTTGCTCAGGCGGCGGCGTACGAGTATACCAGTAGTTGTGAAGCAGCGGAGGAGACGTTTTCAAGTGTGTGGTCGCTATGTGGTGCTCTGTAAAAGGGAAATAATCAAGTTACACTGACGCCTTTAGGAACGAGGAATAAAGAAATGTAAAATGTTTGTTGTTGCACATCTACTGTCGGCACTTCACTAGCGATTTGCGAGTATCAATCTGGGATTTGTTAAGATTTTGAATAATTTGCTTCTGAAATTGCTTTGCTATAAGTGAAATTAAATTTTTAAATTCGGAAAAGTGAAGAGGCAGTCAAACTTATAGCATGAAATTTAAAATTTGTTCAGGTGCTTATACATAAATACATCTACTAGAAAGTTCTTTTATATTTTTAATGAAAACAAAAAGCTCGCATTTACGCAGGTGACTTCTTGAGTGAGATTTGGTTAATGTTTTGTAGATAGTTGAAATTAGGTGAAAAATGAAGGCCACTAATTGGCCGTCGGCACAGTTAAATGTGTAGTTACATATGTATGTATATGCATCTCTTATACGGTGGGCCCTAGATTCTGTGCTCTCTGTGCAATTAAATGAAAGAAGTTATTTTCTATTATAGGTCGCCTCTCGGCAAGCACTGCCAAACCTTCGAGTAAAATTCTGACACTAAAAAAATTAAGCATAAAAATCATCTGCAATTCAGAGGCGATGCAAAATTTGGGATGCTCAATATTTAACAGTACGTCGTATACCAGAAATTAGAGGAGTAGTTCTATCAAGAGCTCTTAACAACGGATATGCATGCCTATACCATAATTAAGGGGGGACCCTCATTTAGACGGTCGAAAAATGCATCATTTTTGGGAATTTTTTCTCAGGTAAAATAACTTCAAACGTTTTGTAATTCATAAAGTACTTTAATAAATGTCTTGACTGTCTACAAAAATTTTCGGAGAAGAAAAAAAACATTTTAAGTATGGAAATATACACCTCGTCCATGGCACCTCATTCTATCTGTAATGTACACAGAGCGCTCTGAATTTTTTTCTGAAATAAAAAAACCAAATTTTTTTTAAAACTTTAGGATAATACCTTCGATGTGACATTTTGATTTAAAAAAAAATGTCGAAATTGATATTTTTTACCCAGTTTTATGTTAAAAGTGATTTTTCATGCATAAAAATTGACTTTAAAATTACAAAAAAATATGAAAATCTTTTTTTTTAAAAAACACTTAATGTCACATTGAAAACAATTTAATTATCTTTAAAATGAGCTATTGTAAAGCCTGATTGGATCAATACAGCGTTCTCAATTGTGTACACAAAATCGAAAAATGATGTTTCGAGAAAAACGCGTTTAAAGTTTTGGATACAGGCGATCAGGCCACCCGTCGCGTCCTGTTAAAAATTTTGTCACTCCTTCAAAAATACAGATATCGACTTGAAATTTTGAAAGTATATTCTTAAATAGTTGTAGAATAGATTAAAATTATTTCCAAAAAATCGATTTTTTTGACCCGATAAATGAGGGTCCCCTTTTAATAGATAGAATAGAAATATAATTCAGTGTTTCTACGGCTTTGCTTTCATATGCAATTAAATACTTAATACACTAAACTCATATAAATTACTTAATCCAAATTTAAATAAAGAGAATACCAACTATTTTTGCTTTTAGTTTAATTTTTTTATATTATTTTCATATATTAGTTCATTCATCTGTCGAAATAATTTCCGCTATATTGTTTTTTTTTTAATTCATTTGTCTTGTTACATCCGAGTGCTCATTTTTCAGAGCTAATATATGTACGTAAGCCTCTCACAGTCACAACTCCTATTTTCGATAGAGGTTTTCGTCTAATGAAAGTTCAAAAAGTATTATTATTATTATTTATTAGAGAAATATAAAATATTGCACTAACAATTTCAACACACTGGTTGCATTGCCCTTCGGTGTAAAAGTAATTGTACCTACTTTATATTGTAAGGCAATTTCAACACTTTTTGCATTAAAAATAAGTGGCAATGCCATTCAAAAAATACTTTATAATTAAGATTTTCTCACAATTTGCATCACACCCACATTCGAATACTTAATACGTTTGTACAGTTATGTGCCACTATTATTAAAAGAAACAGAAAATAAGGTGTTTTATACATAATTATATTTATACATATGCATATGCACGTATGTATGTATATATATGTACGCGTAAGTGGTAACAGCAATGTTAATTGCTAAAAATGTCATTGCTAAATAGTCATTTGTGGTAGCTTAAGCTGCTCATAATTCCCTACATTGTAAGGGTGTTTTTTTTAGAGGTTAGGTTTTCAAGTTGGCACTACTTTTTTGTAGATGGTCTTTTTGACAGCTGTCACATGATTTATGCTCAGTTTGGTTTGCCATTTCATAATGAATAGACTTACACCTGAACAACGTTTGCAAATCGTGCAAATTTATTACGAAAATAATGGTTCGGTTCGCGCGACGCATCGAAGAAAATTTTGTTCAGCGATGAAGCTCACTTTTGGTTGAATGGGTATCATTTTTAAAACATAATGGCAAACCCTTATCTTTATAATATAGCTAAATTCTTGGCCATAACATTAAATTATATACGTTTTATTTCATCTTGAAAACCTAACCTCTAAAAAAACACCCTTTATATCTATGACCTACATTAATTAGTTATTTAACAGAAGATTCAACATAAACATTAACGTTAGCACTTACATTCACACAAAACATACGCAATGTTAATGCTGGACTCCGTTTGCGTTAACAGCAGTAATGCGCTCTCATTTGTTATTCAAGGGAGAGCAACGCTATAATCTGGGCATTTATGTTAGATTCTATAGCAGCTCCAACTCCTGGAGCTCCATTTTTAGGAAACAGTTATATATGCCCAAGACAATGAGAAGCCCATCCGGAATCCATAACTAAAATTTCAACAAAAAAAATCGGTCTAGCTTTACAAACAAAAAAGAAGCGGCTTTCATTATTTTTTATTTTTTATTTTTTATTTTTTATTTTGCACAAGTGCTTTAAAACTGTTTTATGGGCGATCTTAAGGTCCTGTGCGATGCTGTGACTACTAATATGCCGGTCAACTTATTTCTGTGTTGCTTCGAATGGACGAAGCAGAAATTGCAGCTCTAACTAGCTGTTAGAGTATCGGCACCATAAACACCATTCCCAATTTCCGCGGGCTGGCTTGCATGCTCGTCTTTATCAAAGAAAAACTATAAATGTAATGAATTTTCTCTTTGTTGTCTTCCATCGTTAACACCCTGTAACTCATAACTGAATGAAACAAACAAAAATCAGCTAAATATTCTCAATCGTGTCAAATGTCACCTTGAAAACGATCATTAATTGTTTGATTGATACTTCAGGAGATATGGATCTCTACCGAGAAAATAATGGAATGAGTTTTATCCAATATCAAGTCCTTTGGCTTCTAAATTATCACATATACACATATACATATAATTGTATAAAAAGTAAGAATAGCCTTACCATCTTGAGTGAAAACCATAAAGTTACTTTAATCTGGGTCCCAGGACATCGGAGCATTGAAGTTAGCGAAAAATTAGATGAACTGGCAAGAGGGGGATCTGCCATGAATAACGATCTGCCAGAATCGGTGTTCACACCATTAGGTGTAGTCAAGAAGACCAGGCGAAATGAAAAATTAGCAGGGTGTTATGGCCCACCTACAACCTTAAGCAATCGTGGACATTGATAAACATAAAACGACGCCTGTAGACTAACGACAGTTATGTATGTCTTGGTATGTCGGAGAACAACCAGCAAAAAAAGGCATCCCTGATATACACACACATACTGTCATAGTTGTAAACACCCGGAGAAAAAGGAAACAATCTTCCATTTCCTCTGTGAATGCCCTGCCCTATGGAGAATGTTAATCCTGGGCAAACCGATGTTCGAGAGTCCCGAACAACTGTCTGGCAGTGAAGGGAATTTTATGCAAAATGCGCGTCTTCTTTTTCTGCCAGCCCAGTGTCCATACTAACCACCAAGTAGAGCCAAATCCTTCCCATCGTGGCCTGCTACTACCAGCAGCTATCGCATCAAGTTGTTTCAGAATTAGTGCAATATGATCTAGCCCTCTAATGCACTGGATCTTTATTTGCTGCACTATGTTTTTGTCGCCGTAAAGCTCATACAGTTTAATATTCCATCATCTGCAATATTCGGCGCCACCAACGGGTAAAGGTTCATACATTTTCTAACGAATCTATCTCCCAAAGTATTTATTGGATGCTTAAGTGTGCAAGTTTCTACGCCGTAGAATAGGGTGATCGCGCATTTATAGTGTGTGTTTTGTTCTTTGAGAGAGGAATTTAATTTTTAATCACCTCCTCAATTCAACGTAGCGGTAGTTAGCAAGAGGAGTGCTCCCTTGGATTTCGAATCTGTAGTTGGTCCCGAAGTAAACGAAGTTCTTTACCAATGGCTTAGAATTATAGCTGTAACAATAGCACGGATGCTCTAAACGCAAATTTGTGAGCTGTTAGTTTCGCGAGAGGATATTTTTCGTCTAATGATTCGAGCGCTTTAAGACAAGAGTCTGTTTATAATTCAATTTCAATGGCAGACAAATCTAATAAGCTTGTTGAAAATTGCAGACAAATGTGCCATGCAAATGAACTAATTGAAAAATAGAGCGAAATTGTGGCAAAAAATTCACAATGAGTTATTTTAAAGCCACTTTGAAAAAGGATTTAGAAAAATATCAAAAAAGTAACGCTTCTTAAGAGCCGTTCGCAGTTAATTGTTTTTAGCTTTTCAGCCCTGTTTTTTAAATTTTCTATACTTCTATTAAACTCTATTCGAAATCTCAATGTTCGATAATTACAAACCTTATTGCGATTTTCCACCTTTGCTACCAGCCCAAATGATGCCTCTCGAGCAGTAAAAAGATAAAAAAAACTAAAAAAAAATATGAAATAAATAAAATCAACAAATATGCTTTGAATATACACAACAGCGCCATTGTCCTACAGTAGCCGCCGCTAACTAACTAACCACCGATTGCCTACACACATGCTCACAAATATGTTCACATGCAAATAGGCTCACACACACACATAGAAGCATTCACTTTGGCGCTCAATGGCAACAAGGACGCTCACTTGGTTTATTGGTTGCTCTGTTGATCGCCTCGTTCATCGCTTAGCTGGCAGGGAAGTAACCTGTACACCATAAATCAATCAATCACACAATTAAGAGAGTTCCTCTGACACATTTAGTGTCCAATTTGAATAGTTGAACGTTGGCATACCACTGGCCAACAAAGGCCAGCATTCGGTCAGCAGCAGCAGCAGCGGCGGGCGAAGCAATGCGACCAAGCAATCGGCAGTGGTAGTAGTGGTGGTATTGCTTGCTGTTGTTGTTGGGCAGACACAAAAATGGCTAAAACAATGAAACAATTGAATTGACGAGATGCAAAAGAGCAGAAGCAGTCAGCCGACCAAAGAAACCAGAAGCCTGCTAACAAAGCCAATTCAGCAACGGAAATGTAAGTTTGACTTGAAAAAAATAAAATAAAATAAAACCAACAATAACAACAATAAAAGTTGATGAAACGACAATAGCGGTGTGGTCGCTTTTGTTATTGTTTTAAATTTTTCTTGTGTTTTTTTAAGGACAAAACGCAATTCGACGAAGCGTTGAACGGCCAAAGTATAGTGTTGGCCGTTGGTCACACAGTTGCTGGTGACAGTGTGTGTGTATATTCGAGCTTTCTGTTTATGTGTTATGTCGGAAACAATACAAAGAGCATTCATGGCAGATCTATTATCAGCACTTTAGTGACTTCTCAGGCCCTTTTTCAATCGCTACTCCACTTGCGCGCATCGAAACTTATAAAGTTTGCTACTACCAGGCGCCTCACCTGCGGAAAATGTAAACTTATTTTATTGGCATTTGTAGGCATATGAGCTTTTCGCAAGTGATTACAAAATTGCACCTTAAATGCATGAATAGTCTCGTTATTTACATACCTAAAATAATTTTAAGGTGTTTTGGATAATAAATTCGGATTTGACAATTTTTATTATAAGTATTTAGTATAAATATCTAGCACTGTACCACTGCACATCTTCCGTTCTTAAACGATTCAGTTACAGCGTGCTCGGATTTTCTCCTTCTTTTCTGGGAAAGGGTTTTGGAAATTGATTTTACTTTCCTTCCTTCTGAATTGAAGGCCCTCCCTTGTTTTGCCAGATTGGCTCCAGTTTTCCATATAAGAGTAATTAAAAGTTTTCTTTGGTGACGCTGCGCTAGCACAACAACCATATATCGTAAATGAAATGAATTTGAAAAGCCATACCATTAAACACTCAATGCAAATATTTATCATAATTTGCTCTTGATTGGAATAAATGAAAACAGATCACAGTTCCTCATCAATATCGATCAACCTTCCATCGTCCAGTAGTAGGAATCATCAGCGGGCACAGCCTAATGCAAACGACCCAAGTATGGAGTGACCCTCTAATGGCTTATATCGCAGCTGCATGAACGAGTAGAAAGGGGAGAGTTTTCTGGCATATTTAGAATCTGCAGCCATTCACAATATTCCATCGATGAAGTGGTTTCATCACATTAAGAATTAGAGGCCTAAGTGGACCTCTCTGCTCTCTCATGGAGAGAAATAACTACTCTAACTTAACCTACATATACTGGTGTTAGTTGTTAGGCTCTTTAACTATCTAATATCAAATCAGCACCTATTTCCTCCATATTTGATCTCTTTAGGAAAAATTGTGTATATATAAAATCAAGGTGAAAATTTGACGCATTTCTAAAATCAGAATTTTGAGCCACAGTAGGCAGTTTCCACTAATAAACGACCCAGAGAGCCAGCGGTGATTTTTTTAATTATAAACGGATGTTAGTTTTTTTAAAGAATAGTTAACAAAAATAAACACTTTTATATTAAGCAAAAAAAAAATCGTCCTCACTGCCTGAGAGGCGGTTACTTTTCCTTATAATTATCCTCCTCCTTTCGAGAAAGATCTTTCGCAAGGACCATAATTCTTTATCAGTGTTTGAAAAGCTGCAAAGATAACAGCAACGGCTTCAGACTATCTACTGTGGCTGTGTTGCGAAAGCGATTCTTCTTTCCAAGACTTGTGTCGCTTTGCTTTGCCATTCTCATGTCCACCCACAGCTAACTGGCAGCGGAAATTTGGACTACAGTTTGCTGTTCTCTTGCTGTGACTGCGAAATTTCAATCACTTCAGTTACCGCGTTGTTTCAAATATTCTTTACTTATAGACATTAAGGAATGACATGCATAAAACTCTTTAGCTCATCATTAAAATATTACTAAAAAAATGGATTGAACAGAAAATTGCTTTTTTTTTTGTTTTTTTTTTTTTTGTTTCTAAGGTTTATTAGTTTAAAAGTAAAGTGGCAAACTTGTATCGATACGGCGGTGGAAAATAAGGTTAAACTTTAAGGGTTAAGAAGTATTTTCTCCTTTCTACATACAGACCCTTGAGAGACTGATTGATGTGTACATAAGGTGCGAAATTCCTCTGGATCGTTTGTCGTACGCCTAACGTGCCGGGAGGCAGTTCGGTGGAATCTATCTTGCATTCTGCTGTTAAATATATTGTGGTGCCATTTTCTTAGGAAGAGTTCGCAGTGGGCGCCTTTCTCGACATTGAGGGGGTTTTTAACAGTGTTCTCCGGGGTGCAAAGGTTATCCAAGTGGGAGTCATAACCGACCTTATTACGTTTATTCACAGAATGCTTAGTGATAGAACATTCGGGACGAGTAGGGCGGCGCCTTTCTGTACCAGCAGGTGAGCAGAGACTCTTCGCAATGCGGTATTGTCTCCCCATTATTCTGGGTTGTTGTGCTTAAATATTTGCTGGATGAGATGAAGAGCAGAAGCTGCAAGGTTGTTGCCTACGTGGATGACGTGTAATTTAATGTCAGAGGAAAGTTCTTTGATACTCTGATGGAATGGATGCTGCGTTATCTAAATCTAGTCGTGAAATGCACCACGGGACGGTGGAGGAAATATAAAATACTTAAGATCAACTTCCTTTAGTGGCGGTTGCTCCTACTTACGTGGCCAACATTGAAGAGATAATTGGGAAGGTAATAGTTACGTTGTATGGATGTAGAGGAGCTATTGCAAAAATATTGGCCTTCTAACCTAACGTACCATTCTGGATATATTGTTACATATTATAAAGCCATTTTTTTGCATGAAGTTCTTGTGTGGTGGAATTTGCTAGAGAGGGTTAGTTCAGAAGCTGAAGAGAGTCTAAAGGTCTGCCCCCATTGGAATCAGCGGGGTACTTCGCGCCACTCTTACTTAAGCGCATAACGCTATACTGAATGTGGTACCAGTGGACATTACGGGGAAAAGCTGTTGCTGTACGTGCTGCAATCACATTGAGATGTTCGGGCTACAAGCTAGACGAACACTCTAGTATTCTTAGAAACTATGAGTATACCCTCGCTGGGTCCGAGCGGTATTTTTTCACAAGCTAGACGAACACTCTAGTATTCTTGGAAACTATGAGTATATCCTCGCTGGGTCCGAGCGGTATTTCATATCCATTCATCTTCCCTCAAAGAAGAAGTGGGCGATATGCAGCATAGGGCGTGAAAAACATGTTGTACGAATGGGTTAGTGGGGGAGTATTCTGCGAAGAGCTCCCCATCAAGCTCAAATTTAGGTAGCCTCTTATAAATAAGCAGTGGTTTAGTTGTTTACTTTTGTAAGCACTGTAAGAGAGGTAAACATTTACTCCGATACCCAAGTGGCAATTAGAGCCCTGGGCTCGTTGCTGGTGCGTTCGAAATTAGTCGAAGACTGCCTGATTTCTCTCTCGAATGCGTCCGAATATATCAATATTATGCTCATTTGGGTTCCCGGTAACAGTGGCATAGCGGGAAGCTGCTGGGCTGATGAGCCAGCTAACAGGGGACCGAGAGGATTGTGGTGCTCTTGAGAACCTGTGGTCTGCTGATGGAAAGATGGGCCCCATGTAAACTCAGTGAGCGCGGGGTTAGTGCACAAACGTGCAAAGTCACGAGATCTCTCTGGCCACGGGTAGAGCGGGAACATTCGACGGAACTTTTAAGGCTAACAAGGCCGAAGTTCTCGAATTTGATTGGTATCCTTGTCCGTTAAATATCTATGCGTTTAGACTTGGAATTGCTTCAAGTGCTTTCTCAGAAGCTGTCTGGAGGATGAGGTGAAATCGTCTCAGCACCTTCTTCACAGCTGCCCTGCTTTTATCAGGTAAATATTCATAAATTTGGGTCTCACTTTTTTCTCCCTCTGTATGGTATCACAATGGACTTATTTAATTCTTTGCCTGAGTGGGCTCTGCATGAGCAGCCATTTATATTATCCTATTCTATCCTACACATTATTAAATCAATTTACATACATATGTATATGTTGATTCTAAATCGCAATTTTTCTATTCTTCTTTGCAGTACGTGCCTGAGGATGCTGATTGCCTAAAGGACACAATATGCTATCAGGTAAGGAGAGCTACTTAAATGAGTTTACTTATGGCGCTGAAAAATTATCAAAAAAATGTTTAAGCTTTTCCTCGGAACGATAACTCTTAGGTGTGCTTTTATTCACATTTTTCTGTATATCACAACAGTTGTGTAGACGGGCGACGAATTAAATTTCATATATGTTACCAGCAGACACGCGTCAGGGATTAATGTCATTTTCAGTTAAAAGAAAGAAATTACTTTGTAACACATATTAAAATAAGAATACACATACAAATATATTAAGAATCATCAGCGTGGGGATGTATATATTGTGGTGAAATTCAACAGGACAGAAATTAAGGCAAATGCGTTAAAATGCCACTCAACGTATGCCAGGAAAGAAAACGAAAAATGGAAGTGAATTAAATCATAAAAAGTTGGGCTGATGAGAAATACATTTAAGCGGGGATAACTGTGCTATTTAAGACGAAGTATATATCAATGTGTGAATGTGAGATCACTTGCAAATTTCTGATGAACATATGTAGGTGCGTGTATAAGTATGTTATTCTATGCTTTGAGTGAAGTTTAGCTTATAAGAAAGTGCGCACAAATATACTAATGCACACACATCCATACATGTATACCTCTGTACATATCAGGCACCAATCCAATTAATCACGCCATTGTAGCCCGATTGTCGGCTTAAAAAAGCAAGCTCCATACCAACGTGCCAAGCATACACCTACATATGTATGTATATGATATGCAATTTGTATAGTTGTGTGTATGCACGGCCCCAACTTACCTTTAAAAACCCTATAATAATGACATTAAGCACATTAAATGACAACTGAAGCTGGCTGAAAAGCTGAAAGCTTCAGAATCTGCAAAAGCAAAGGAGGCATAAACATAAGTAAGTAGGCAAAAAAAAAGACAAAAACAAAAACAAAAAAAAAAAAAATGAAATGCGAAAATATTCGCACATAAAAATTAAAACGCCGCACAAGAGAAATGATTGTAAAAAAAATAAAAATTCTGAAAAGTTCTACGCACTTGAGCGCTGAAATTCTGCGCAAAGTGGCCGCAAAATACTTTTGTGGAAGTTTTACTTGTAGAGCCTCAAGCTCCTACAACAGCACATACGTGCGTACATACAAACACACGCACAACTACACTACACGCGAAAAAGTGTGTGTGCTTGGCCTGTCGCAGGACCTTCGTCACTCACAATGTTGTCATGTTAATTAGACTGACAGTTTGTACGGATCAATTACAGACGCTGTCAACCGAACGCCAGCCCGGCCGCGTTGGCATCTGACCAGAGACATGGTGGACATCGTGGTACCGTGTCAGCATCCGCGATATACTTTGGTGCTACGCTATCCTCGAAGGTGTGCAATATATACATTCACATATACAGGCATATACGGCAAGCCAATAACAACAAAAGCAGCTGCACAGTTTCGAGATCCAGTTTATTTTGCGTGAATTCTTTGAAGAAAAATGCCTACAGCCACAGCGTTGGACATTTTTCCAATTTAACGCTCTCATCCTCTTCTACCTTGACGACTTTGAATTCGGGCACACCAGGTTGCATAAAGTTTTGTGACCATGACAAATTATGAAATTAAAACGCCAAAAAATGCGTGGATAGTTTTTTTTATTTTACTTTGTAATATTTCATATTTTTTCGTTTTTTTGATTGCGTTGTGACGAATCTGTTTGTTGTGCTTCATCACTTTAGTAGCCATCCAGAGTCGAGTACAGTTAGTCTGGTCAGATGCCAAATTTTTACGTTGCTCTGCAAATTATAATAAGAAAGTTCGTTGTTTATTTTTGAAATGGTTATTGAGGGTCAATGCAGTGTCAGCGTGATGAAAGTTTCAAATAAAATGGAAATATAATTACAAATTTAAATGTTAAGAAAAAAAAACGATCGTCATGTTGCTCTACATTTACAAGATGATGACATATACATAATGGACTATCATTTTTAAAATTAGTATTTACATGTTCTGCGTTTTCAAATTGACTTTTATGCAGATGGGTCGTATAGACTTCTACTATATTCGCAACGATTCTCAGAGTATTCATTGCTTTCACTCTAAGGACTTCGGTTCTTTTAATTTTCTTGAAGTAAACAGAACAGCTGCCGCCGTGCCCGAATAGGTTGGTGCGTGACTACCATTCGGAATTCACAGAGAGAACGTAGGTTCGAATCTCGGTGAAACACCAAAATTAAGAAAAACATTTTCTAATAGCGGTCGCCCCTCGGCAGACAATGGCAAACCTCCGAGTGTATTTCTGTCATGAAAAAGCTCCTCATAAAAAATATCTGCCGTTCGGAGTCGGCTTAAAGCTGTAGGTCCCTCCATTTGTGGAACAACATCAAGACGCACACCACAAATAGGAGGAGGAACTCGGCCAAACACCCAAAAAGGGTGTACGCGCCTATTAATAAATAGGGATATAAAAACTACCGAGTCCGTCATTAAATTCTCATAATAGGGGAGATGTAGACACTTTGAATGCTACACTTGTGTTGCCTAATCTAATCGTATCAAAAGTCGCTTTTGCGGAACCACCGCTTCGGTTTTGCTGGGCAAAGAATTATCTAGCAAATATGTTTGCACGAAATGCCTCACGCCTCCAATTATCTGAGGACTGACACATGTGTACAAGCAAATTTGGAACCATTACCCTTCAAACGTAGTAAGCAATTTTCTAATTAATGTGATGTATTCTGCGTTTTCCGCGGTGCTAGAGAAAGCCAAAAACTGAATCTTAACACTTTACGGACGGACAAATTGGATAGCAGATTGCACCTGAACCAGGCACAGTAACATTATGTTCTGAATCGCTGTATTGTAGTGGCAATCCAGAATGCTTTTGATAACTTTTAATATCGCTCACATCGCTATCATCACATAAATCACTGCTCACAGAACATTCAGACAAAAAATCTAAAAATACTTCTTCGTTTTCGCTAGTTAAATCCATTTTAAAGGATTAAAATTTGAAAGTACGTAAATGCACTGTAAAATACAATCAATACTATTATAAAATGAGACACCGATAACGAGTCTTTTCAATAACTACTTTTCCTTTCACGAATTTCGACTAGGACACTATTGCACTAATGACAACCTACCTTTTGCTACGCCTGATAGTTTAAATTCCTGTTTATGACAGGCCGAACCAAGCATGGTGGAAGTACATGGACGTACCCCTGTAACAATACTCACTCACAGTAAAATTATGGCTAATGCGGACCCACTTTTATGAATTTGACGCCTCTATAAAATAACTGCAACTGGAAAACCTATTAATAGGCTTCCCGTACAAAAAAGGTTAAAAGGCAATCCCTAAGACATCCTTCCCAACTGAGGAGCGGCGTACGTGGAAGATGGGGTCCTTCTCTATTTTACTTGAACAATAGTCAGTATTCGGTATTAATCTATCGGTCTACCGTCGATTAGAAGAGGTTTACCTGCATTAGGATAATCTGTTTGTTTTCTTCTGCCACTTCTATACTTATGGTACTTCATTTGGTTTCATATCGGCGGACTTCATACTCAATAAGTCTTCAACTACTTCGGAGGAGAGTGATCGGAAAAAAGGTATTATGCAAAAACAACAAAATATTAAAAAAAAATCAATTTTTTTCCAAACAAATTTTCTTAAAAAGTATATTTTATTCTAAGAAATTAAAACAAATAAATAATAAAAATGTTAAAAAAACTAAATAATTTCGAACATTGAATAAATCTGAAAATTACAAATAGCTTTACATTTTTTCAGTTTGCTTCTTATAATACTCAAGCCAAAAAAACAAACATACATACAAAAAAGTTTACTATAATGTCCAAAATGCATGTTTACTTGGTATGAAATCGTTCAAGCGCTTTAGCACTTAAGGCTTGTCCCGTACTGGCGCATATAAAACCCATATAGAGCTCATGACCCAAATGATTATAATTATTGATTATATGATTATACTTATATATTATTGATAAGTAGACTATCTGTGACGGTTTTCTGTGCACCGAAACTTCATTTCGAGAGGTATATCCCATTGCCAGACTCAGGGAGCGTCTGTTAGTCAGTAGTTTTTGCCATGTGGAAAGTTATTGGCACATTTTCGGGAAGGCAGGTTATGTCACAGAAGATGTAACACGGCCGACAAGTTAACTGGGAACTATGTAGCTTAAAGGTAGAAAAGGTTTCTGTGCCTCTGAGTTGTAACAAATTTTCGAGCCCTCAACTTAGTCTAAGTAGCTTTGGAGGAGGAAAGATCTACAAGCCTGGTGGCTCTGTTTTCACAAAGCAGTTATCACTGGATGCTCACAAAATTAAAGAAACAGCGGATAATCTCTTCTGCAGATTGGTTGTACTGCCTGTTTTTAAGTTCATTTCTTGTCCACGATTTAATTAAGCCTAACCCTACATATCCTTAAGGCATACAAATATCTTTGTGCATCAAATTAACTCTTCCATTATCTTAAAGGAGAGCATTTTGTGAGTGTGAGATATTCACACAAGGAGTAGGTACTGTTCGTTTTCGAAAGTCTCAGTATGTAAGTATTTATGGTAGAAGCCCCAATAAGTCCGTGCCTAGCAACGTGCCTATACAGCGTTAGAGAAAACCGAGGGCGGTAATCCGTAAGTGTACAGATTGGCTCACTCTGTGCTAGAAACATCTCATTAGTAGCTTACTTCGCAGTACGTTAGAGTAGTGAGTGAGAATTTCAGGCAAAGCTTACTTTGGATAATCCAATAGATTTGGGCGACGTACGTTCATAGAATTCGCGTGGAATTTTGCATACCATGGGTTAGATTTTGATGGATTTTATTAAATTCTTCCACACAAAAGCTACTTTTGCGCTTCCAATAAGATTATACCCGTATCCTCTGTGGTGATATTATAACGTACATACATATCTATATACATCAAGTAATCTTTGTTTTGAAGTCCGCCTATCAACATATCGATGGGGTTTCGGTTTGAGATAAAGTTAACCTGGTTAGTTACCAGAAGGCCCACAACCATGTAGAAGAGAATATGATTAAAATAATATCGCTGAAATCGAACTTATCATATTTCCAAAACACATTAGATGAAAGAACAGTGAATCCAGAAATAACAGGAGTATATTCCGGATCCATACTAACAGGCTGGTACAGCAGTGATAGTCGAACAGTGACAATTAGAAGTTTCGGAAGGAAAATGCTGCGTGATGCTAAGGAAGTTCTGAAGCTTGATAGCTGCTAAGGGGTAATTAAAAGACGATAAAAAAATTAATTAAGACTCTATCACCTCGTTAGCCTCTGGACATCTACCGCAAAAGGAGCTTCAAATTAAGTTAAGTGTAACTACAAGTATTTCCATGGCGTAGTAATTGTATAAAACCTTGAGGTCCCACAAGAAATGCGGCTTTATCAGCCCGTAGCCTATTACGCAGCAATCTGCACAAGCTTGACAAATAATAAATCGATTTCTGTCGTTTCATGATCACTCTTCAGAAACTCCAACACACCTCATTTTCGAATGTGATGCCGTAACGAGAAGAAGAAGAAGACAGAGAGGCACCTACGCTCAACTCTGTCCAGCTCTATTCGGGACTTTTTGAGTAAACTGGGTTTGGATGCGTAGAGGACACAAAGGTTCCTATTCTGATTCTAGTCCTCATTATAATTCTAATATAATAAAATACTGTGAATTGCTCTATTAGACGAGTTTAGAGATTCTAAGGGTGGTATTTCCAGGGTCGAATTATAAGGCATTGTAAACAACTGCGTAACATTTTTGGTTTTTTATATTGCAATGTTATATTTCAAATTACTGCAGAAACGGGCAAAGGCGCTCGAGAGCAGCGTTGTTGAACAATTCCAAATAATTTAGAAGCATAACTTTTTGCTGTAAAAATCAAAAAAGTGACAAAATACATAGCTCAGCCAACCATTTGAACTTGCTTGGCAATTTCCTTAATCAAAACTCCAGAGGCTTTTCACAATTTTCACATTTTCACCCTTTCTCCTATCTTTTTTCATTCGCAGTGCTCAGCTTTTCATTAAAATTCGTACGACAGAATCGAATGTGCCACAAATAAAACCAACACTTGTCGGTATATTACTGGCCTTCAATGTGAAGCATCTACGAGTACACATACATACTTGTATGTGTGTTTTTGACTACATTAGGGAGGTCAATATTAGCAGAACATTTTAATACCGGAATATCGGGAAATTTAAAATAATTCCAGGAAGCCAGGATTCAGCTTGATACACTGAACTTTTCTAATAAGTGTAATTGAATCATATTAAAAAAGTTATGTTCCAAGGTACATTTCGGGATCCCGAATGCATTTCAACATACCATGAATAAAATCATTGAAAATTTAAGATAACCTGAGTTTAGAAATCGCGTAGATTTAAAGTAATAAGTTTTTTAAATTCATATTTAGAAACCCATGCGTTGCCGAAACGCTTTTGAGTTTATGGTTCAAATGTATATGTAAATATAAGTACTTACTATGTGGGCAAAAAGTAAGGTGAAATTTGGTTGTAAAATGAAAAATCTTTATTTATTCTTGTAAATCAATTTCATCCTCTTCAAAATAATCCCCTCTCGATGAAATACACTTATGGCAACGAGTTTTCCAATCCCCGAAACATGCCAAATAGTCCATTTCCGGTATAGCCATCATCACCTTCTTCGATTCAGCTTTTATCTCCTCAATCGACTCGAAACGCGTTTCCCGGAGTGGTTTCTTGAGTTTTGGGAATAGTCAGAAGTCACACGGAGCCAAATCAGGCGAATACGGTGGTTGCGGAACGATATGCGTGGAATTTTTGGCGAAATGATCACGAAGAACGAGTGCAGTGTGAGACGGTGCATTATCGTGATGCAAAAACCAAGAGTTGATGGCCCATAATTCTGGTCTTTTTAGACGAATTGCTTCACGTTAACGAAGCATAACGCTCAAATAATATTCCTTATTAACAGTTTGGCCAAGTGGAAGGAATTCATAGTGCACCACACCACGAAAATCGAAAAAACTGTCATCATGACCTTTATTTTTGAACGACTTTGACGTGCTCTTTTCGGTCTGGCCTCGCCTTTAGCGCGATATTCGCTTGAGTGGTCGGTTGTTTCAGGGTCGTAAGCATAAATCCAAGTCTCATCGTCCCGTAATGATGCATTTGAGCTTGTCCTGATAGTCTGAAAGCATTGTTTCACACACATCAACGCGACGACTTTTTTCCAAGAAATTGAGAGTTTTCGGTACCAAACGAGATTTGACTTTTCGTAGGCCCAAATGGTCTTTTAAAATGGTTTTCACAGATCCTTCTGATATTCTGATCATATCAGCAAGGTCTTTAACAGTCAACCGACGATTTTTGAGCACTAACTCCTTCACTTTATTGACGTGTTGGTCATCTGTTGACGTCGATGGTCGTCCGGAGCGCTCCAAGTCATCAACACGTTCTCGACCCTCTTTGAAGTCTTTGTACCACTTATAAACGTTTTTCTGCGACATGATCGAATCACCAAATGCCTTCTGCAACATGCTTAACGTTTCCGCAGCCGAAATTTCATTCCGTAAACAAAATTTGATGGCACTTCTCTGCTCAATCAAATCAGACATTGTAAAAATCGGAAAATGCACTCTTGGTCGTTTGGTAAACACAAGCGTAAATATATTACTGATAATGATATTCACATGAAAGTTGGCCCAGATGTTATTAACAGTGCTGCCAACTCATGAAAAAAATAACTAGAGCGAAATTTTAATCCCGCGAAGTTTGACAAATACATTCACCTTACTTTTTGCCCACAGTAGTATATATGTATGGTCAACTTTATGACTTATACGAGGATTCAGCAGTTGTGATCGCAAAATTAATGAAAATGGCGATCCAACTCGTTTCGCATTCCTCCTATTCTCCAGACTTGGATACCTCGGACTACTATTTGTTACCAATTTCAAGAAATGGTTGGGTGGCAGAGATTTTGTTCAAACGAGTAGAGGATTACAGGAACGGAAGACTATTTTGCAGGCTTTGACAAATCCTATTATTTGGAAGTTATCAACAAACTAGAACAGCGTTAGACGAAGTGTCCCAAGTCTAAAATAAAAAAAATGTTTTCCCCAAACAACTAAGTAGTTTTTATTTTTGCACGTACTTTTCAAACGACCTTAGTACACCAGTAAACGCTTTTTACAGCTGGATTTGTAAAACTTTACGCAACTAAGCTTACTCAATTCAACGGAAAAAAATATTTATTTGAAAAAATTAATGATGCAGCTTTTAATTCAAATAAATTTACAACATGTTGGACAAGTAATTAAGATTAAGTGTCTTGGAAATTTAAAAGCTTAATCAAATGACGCAATAAACAGGTTTGTACTTCTCTTAGTTCGAAATTTAAAACTCGGAATCCCGAAACCCGACATCACCGGGGTTTTCGGGATTCCTGTCACCACCAAAGAATCAAAGTTTAAGTGCAAGCGAGTCAAAAGAGTTGTGGAGCAAAAAATTAAAAAAACTTAAATGAAGTAAAACAAATAAATGCGCTGGCATTTAGTTTTTTCATTTATTTTTGGCTTTTTGTTTTTGTGCATTTAACTTGACTTCACACATAGGATCTCTGTGTGCGCTACTCGGAAAATGAGCTTGTAAAAAAATCTGCACTTTTTTGGTGGAATGCCTACCTAACTTTTTCCAAACTTTGATCTCATTCCACTCTCCGTTTGACATCTAAGCTTTTAGAAAATCAAATTTTTTATACCTGTTTTAATAGTCAAGTGAGCAGTATTTGCATCAAAGCAACAACTTTTGTAAATGGCTTATATTTGTGGCGAAAGTGTAAGCGCATGTGTGTGAGTGCGCGTTGTAGCAGTGTGACGTTGCACCGCTTTATACTCTTTTTTACATGTGCACACCTATGCATACGAGTATGTGTCGAAACTTTTGAATGCAACTTTAATTGATTCGTTGTGCGTTTCAATCGTGCCACAAGCGATGGCCCAGATGTGTGCACACACACACACATACATATGCATGTTTGTGCCTCTGCATATAGATGAGTGTAAATAAAGCTGGTTTCAGGGCCGAGATAACTGGGAAAAAATACTTCAATAAATGTTTTAAATTCTGAACTCCTTTGGCAAATAAAATGAAACCAAATTCATTTTCGATAAAGGGCTTTGATTGTTGCATGTTGGTAAACCGCTTAAAAAGTGCAACATACGCGAAAAAAAAAAATATTTCTCGCTGGCCGTTCTGCATTTGGCTTTCACGGAAGAGTGTCTTTTTGTGAAGAAAAACTGCATATTTTATTATTATTTTTTTTTAACTCGCTGTGAGTGGGTGAGGCCAGCGCCAACTGCATTCGACGAAATGCGGTGAAATGAAATTTTGTATACTCAGACGAACGGTACACAGTTTGTGGATCGCTTGACTGTTTTTATGTTTTACATGGTCATGCACACCCACACGTTCGTATGTGCATGGGGTCGCACTCGAATTGCGGCAACATGGCCGTGCTGGCTAGCCATGGCTCTTCTATACGCCCTCTTCTACCCGCGGCTGATTTGTGCATTGCATGCCACATAAGTTCTTGTGGTCGACAAGTTGCCAATGTTTGGCAGTCATGCCGCCCTACAGCTGTGGCAAGTAGTGGCAAAAAGCAGTGTGCCAACCACTTGGCCGCGAGCATGAAAAGGCATTGGATATGCGTGTGTTTTTTTTATTTCTGAGGACATTTTTGGTAAGTTATGAAGTTATTAAATGAGGAAGGTGAGCGCGCATATAAATGTTGCAACATTCATGCAATTTCGTTGCATTATTCAAGTTTCGCGCTTTTTTTCTCGCCTTTGTGTCAACCTTCGGCAGCAGCCATTTAATCCCATTAACGCTATTGACGCTATTTGTGCCACTTGCACCAATTCACTTATATGTACCATGCGAATGCTTTGTGTTGCATATGTGTGCGTGTAGGTGTTTAAACGCATTGTTGCATATGCCATTTACACCGCTTTTGTGCCGTAATTTGCTACTTTACCGAATCGCATACATAGATACATTCATACACATATGTAATGTTGCCACATGCCACAAGGTGTGTCAGTGCTGTCTTAAATGCCTGCACATTCCTACTTGCGTATGCATTTATGTATGAGTATACACATTTTTTTATCGCACAAATGCACTTGCCACATTGTTGCCCGTATACGCTTGCTTGTGTTGTTGTTGTACGTGCCACCTACGCAATGCCGCTTAACCGCCTTTGTCGTGTCGGCTCTCACTTAGCTGCTTTACCTTGTAACAGTTTTTTTTTTGTTGCACATACACACACATGTAGATGCATGTGTACATGTGTGTATTGAATGGTTTCCTTGTGCGTGGCAAAGAAAGTAAAATGTGCCACTTCACTTGCGTCACTGTTGGTGCGCCAACACGTTGCCTTTGTCGTCTTTTGTTACAACCGTCACAGTCTAACGCAGCTTCTTCTTCTTCCTTTTGTAATTCGTCTCCTTGCATGATGCAATACGAAGTTTTGTAGCAAGGTTTCGCTTACTCGACAATTTTCCTTTAGCTTCCGCCATTTTTGCTAAGTTGCATGTTGCAAGTTGCACAACGTCCCGGCAACCGTCGCTGCTGTCACACATTCATAGCGGCCTGCTGAACTTGGCTCCAGTTTCCCATTACCGTTACGTGCCAGTTGTGGAACGCATTTTTCAGTCAATGGCTGCTGCTGCACGCGCATAAATTTCTGATGCGCGCTTCACACAGTCACATACCAAACTGCCACTCACCTACGCTTCGCTTAACAGACAGACCGTCAGGCAACCGTTGCGCCACACCCCACTCCAACAGGCCATGGTGGCGTTGGTGTGCTGGATCCAGTAAAAAGCAATTTATGCAACGCAGGAAGTGCTTGGAGTGGTGTGGCAGCAACTCAAGTTGTTACAACAATTTTCCTTTTTCGCAACTTCTACTGATATTTCACTTTTTTACTCTTGTGGCACAACCCGCTGCTTGAAAAATGCATTTCTATGTTTGAAAAATTAAACAGCAGGAAAAACAAAACAAAAAAGTCCATCCAATCACAAACACACACACGCAACGTCAAGTCAAGCTGCGTAGAATGAAGGCGAATAGAATAGAGCGGAAGATAGACAGGCAGACAGACATGGCAGAGAGGCAGCCTTGGCATGCAGTCACGGCATAGACAGCGTTAGTTCCAGTGCCTGAGTTAACCAGCCGCCTGACAGTGCAGCAGTTGCATCATGAATAGATTTAACTTGTGACAAATTGCTTTGCCTCCTGCGTACGCAAAGGCGCACTACACTTCATACTAGCTTTATTCCAATATTTATGTTGCTGTTGTTGTTGTGCTGCTTTGCCTTTTGCATGTGGCCCACTGGCCCTTCTGGCGGGGCGACTTGTCGTTCTGTGTCTTTGGTGCAACGACGTCGCCTTGTTTCGCGTCGCGTCGCTTAGCTTTTCATTTTCATTTAATTGTTGTTGAAGAGGCCAACGGCAACGTCACCAAAAGCCAACGACATTGCTGCCACCAACACAGCTTTACGATGTGCAACTGCCCCCACTCCCGTATGTCCTTAGCAGCAAGTGAGTGCGCTTCGCATTGTTGCATTGCGGCAACTTGGGTAATGGGAAAATGCTAAAATGTGGAAAATTCTAAACGATGCAGTGCTCTTTATGTGCACATAATGCATGTATGCGTGTACACTTTCGCATGTCTGTGTGAGGTTGTGTAAATTAAGTGGAGATTTAATTTACTGCATTTAAAATGTAGACTATTTTTAGCTAAAATATGGAAGTGCTCCTGCTAGCGGGTAGACAAGGAATTGTAAAGAGCAATAAGAATATAAAGAAAAGCATTTCTTCCTTGAACAGAAAAAAGAAAGATAACATAATTATAAAAATTAATGGCAAGCATGGAGAAATTTAAATTAGTTAAAGTTCCTTCAAATGTTGTAAAAAATTTATGAATTTCTATATTCTATAAATGTTAGCTAGAATGGACCACTTACTTTGCTTTTATAGGGAAAATATAGTCAATCAACTTGCCCTTGTTAAAATGAGTTTTTATTTACTGATCGCCGAGCCTCCAAAATATTTTTAGCTCAGATTGGCTTGTGTTGCTAGAAAGCAGTTGATCTAATGTCAGGGAGGCTGATAAAAGTCTATGGTAATCACACAAATTAACACCCTCGCATATTTCGCAGTATTGTGGACTACCAGATGTAGCTAACAGAAGAAGGCTAATAGCCCAATTCATTGAACTCTACGTTGCATAAGCCTGTTAAGTATTGTACTTATAGAGATGAGGGTGGGCTTATGAACCTTGATGGTCCATACCAGTTGCTTCATCTATTAGCCACTTGCTAACGCTTGGCGAAAAGAAGAAACCTATTTTAACATCTGAAGACTCCTCACCGTTTTTAAGTATTTTTTGCATTAAGCTTTTTTCAATATACACGCTAAAGTATTATGAAATGTGTAATCATTTTCACATTGAGGCGGTACCCTAGTGTAGAATTGTTAAAAAAATCGAAAATTTTTGTTTACATATTTTCAAAGTTTAGACATTTAAGAATAGTATGGCAATAAGAAATTTTTTTTTTTTAAATTCCTATTATTTCATGAGTTATAGCCTTTTTGGTTACATGGCATCGGTTCCGATCCGACCGCTTAACTCAACAAAAGACGCTTGTCTGAAAACTTTGAATGCGATTTTTCTCAAAACTACATATTTCAAAATGTTTGGCATGATATTTCAAGTTCTACTGAACCGATTCACTTGAAATTTGGTGTGAGCCTTCTCAATACATATATCTATCGAAGAAACTATTATTTTAACAAAATAAAAATTTTTTACTATTTTTAAAAATGTTCAAAAAAGTAGGGAAAAAAATGTACTATTTTTTCGGACAGCCGTAATTTAGCAAAAATATTTTTTTTTTTCATTTTTCTTAGTACGATAAAGGCATTCATCTAAATTAATAATCTTTTTCATTTTTTTGTTTAGCTCGCCATTTTGCTTGGACCCCCACTTCAACAGCTTATAATTTTCGTTTTTAATTTTTTTACTTTTTGTGGATTGTTAAAAGATTAATAAATGTCTGGTAAAAATATGGATGGTAAAAATAGTTTTCTTTTTTTATTTATATCACCCACCTCAAATTCATGCTTCTACACTACAGGTTCCGTCATTCGAGCTGTAACCAATTAAAACGGCCATTAATTTAGTTTGAAAAATTACTTTTATTAAATTCAAAGTATAAAATGTGTGAAAGTAATACAAAATTAAGAATGAATTGACTTTTGAATCGATATGACCACCTTTTGCCTTGAGTATGGCCTTGAGGTGGTCAGAAACGAATCGCAAGCTGCCCGAATGTGACTTGCAAGTATTTTGGCTCACTCGCAGACAATGGATTTTTTCAGGGCCTCGAGACTGGTGAATATTTTAATTCGGACCTTGCTCTCCAAAATGGTCCAAAGATAATAAGCCATCGGATTCGCGTCTGGTGAATTTGAGAGCCGTTGCGTGGACGTTAAGAAGTTCGGAACGCTGTTTTTTAGCCATTCTTGGTTCACACGAGCTCTGTGAGACGGTACCGAGTCCTGTTCAAACGTCCATGGTCTGTCACCAAAATGTGTGTCTGCCCCCGACTTCAAAGCAACCTCCAGATTGAACGGTCGGTCAAATAAACCTTATCGTTTTCGGAGTTTACGAATTGTTCAATTTGAAAAATTTTGTCGTCAGGAAACGTAATGTTCGGGAAGTGACCACTTTCGGCCCAGCCAAGCAACTCCTTCGCTCTCTCAAGTCTGACTTGCTGCTGCTTCATTGTGAGATCATGCGCCTTTTGGATATTGAAAGGTTTGACTTTGAAATCATTTTTTAGTGTGCGCTGGATGCTACGGTCAGATATTTTCAGTTCTTTCGCCATTTGATTGGCACTTCGTCGGGGATTTCGCCCAAGTCGCTTCTTGACTTTTTGAACCATTGTACGTGACGTTGTAGCTTTTGATGACCACCTCCATAACGATTCGCGATGGTACCAGTATCATTGTCACGAGTAGTGGTGCGATAAACAAAAACTTTATTTACAATCGCTGGTTTTGATTTGCCAGCCAAACATGATGCGTTTAATTAATTTTGTGGTACTGACCAATTTTTTTCAAGTTACGTTGTTGCAATATAATGAATATCTAAATCCGTACTAGTCACGAAATCTCAAAGTACAGGATCCCGAGAATTCCGTGATCGGAAAAATCGAAAAAATTTACGTCCATATTACGTATGTACCTTCAAAATCCACAGAAGTGAAAAATTTTTTCTTCAAATCTTGAAAAATTCTAATCGTATAGAAAAACGTGTGTGCTACATATCCATCAAAAATATTGGAATTGCTATTGATCATATGAAATTTTAGTAAAAACCTTTATAAAACAGGATCGTCGGAAAGTAGTTATCGAAACAATCAGCCAAACATTGAATGCTGATGTTACTTTTTCTGGCGTTCATAAATACACACTTTAGTATTCTCTTGAGTATTCTGTAGCCATGTGGCTAAAGACCTCGATAAAGACCTTATGGAATACATTTTTTATATAAATTGTTACAAATAAGCAAATAGCTTTGTGAAAGTTTCCTCAGAAAATCGGTATGAGCCTTTTTGTGTTTGCGTTGAATATTTCCTCAGAAATCTGGGAACCAATTTATTTTTTTTATTTTTCTCTAGTTCTTCAATAAGTTATATGCAAACACCAATATTCATCCCGCCTAGACCGACTTCAAAATATCCAAGAATACGGCTACTATTTATATATACAGTGTAATCCTGCCATAACATTACTACCCTTTTCAACCTTCTCTCATAAGTGGACAAGCCTGCCGTAGCCGAACAATTTTTCAGTCTCTCAAATCGCTTAATAATTAAAAACACTGTAATTATTCTCCCTCTAATGTCACTTATTGTAGTTCGGTGGGATGACTAAGCATACCCAATTAACACTTGGTTAATTCTTCCCATAACTATATTAGTTACACTTTTGTAATGACTTCTATCAAATAAATCCTGGATTCATTGCCTCTGCAGGAACATAGCACGGAGAAATAATTTCCAGATACTTCTAGGTGTCGAGGTCCTTCTCAATTGGGGAGTACACTGTTCTACAAATGGATGGACCTACAATTCTAAGTCGACTCTGTCACAAGAATTAATGTAGTCGTCAGTGGGTAATGGTAATAACTTGTAACTCATTTCTGTACAATTAATACTTCGAATCTAATTCTTCTGTGCGAAAACCAGCAGTAATCAAAACATTTGGAACGACTTTACTTAAAACCAATCCTGAAATTCAGTTGGCGCTTTGCAGTTGAAAAGTAAACCAAAATAAAGAAAACGTACGCTGATATTAAATTGGACTAATAACAAAATTATAGATATATGCTAGATTACTTGTAGCTTCTGGATTAGTGTTCTTTTATTTTAAATAACTAATGTGGTTTCCCTCAACATACAATTTTTTTAGCACAATTTTTAGGAACTCATTTATACGATAATGCCATTTCAAGTTTGTTTTCGAAAAAGTAGCAGTTGATCACTTGCAGTGGATTAGATTACACACAAGCTAAACTATCGATCACGCATTTTAATTAAGTTTTGACATAATAGATAAGTGATTTACCAAAGTTAATAGCGTCCATGCGTGCATGCATGCATACATGCACTGTTTTCTGTTTGCTTTCCATTAATTAACACGTTTGCTGACCTAAATGGGGTGGCCACAAAACCCTATTAAATAAAGATGATGACAAAATTTATTCAGAAAATCTACACATATACATATGTACATAACATATGCATATTTTGGAAACATTGAAAGATTTTCATTATTCGTGAGAATATGTGTGCGCAAGAGATTTGTGGCATTCAACATAAGTGGACTTAAGCATTATTGGTTTTAATTTAATTAAAACTTACAACTCACATAAATCTACATACAAGGAAAGTGCCCAACACACACATAGC
The DNA here is from genome assembly GCA_037575425.1 of Anastrepha fraterculus. Lineage (NCBI taxonomy): Eukaryota > Metazoa > Arthropoda > Insecta > Diptera > Tephritidae > Anastrepha > Anastrepha fraterculus. The sequence goes on along the minus strand of JAYXIM010008124.1, from coordinate 14,046 downwards.
GCGCTCTTCTTCTTTGCGCGTTGCTGCTACTTTAAACAAATTAAGTTGACATTATTCAAATTAAAATTGTAGTGAAATTAAATTGTAAGTGGGAGGATGACGTTGATGAGTAGAGAGATAGGTAGCGTAAGCAAACTGAAGAGCAAGCAACACATTGCTGTAGCGAAGTGCTAGTAAACGGACTTCTATGTGACTCCCGTTTGCAAATCGATCGAAGCGTCACTACGTACATAAGACGCAGATATCACGGTATTCTTCGGTCATTCGCTTGACGAATAACTGGAAAAGCTTAGGGATTCCCACTATGAAATTTAAAGGGATTACTGGCATAGCCTCAGCTACTAACAAAAACAAAAAAAAATCTGAGCACAGTTGTTTGTCAAAAACTACAAAAGAAGCTTGTTTTCAAAAAATTTTGAACAAAAAAAGCAAAAGAAAACAAATAATATTGAAAAAAATGCTTTATATGTACGAGGGTGGATTGATAAGTCTTTAGAATTGCGACATCTATCGGTCATTAATTTACTTAATTATTGTGATCGTTAAAAGTGAACTGTCAAAAGCGAGCTCGTCAAAATTTCATAACACATGGTCAAACGGTACGTTTTTAAGAATTATTTTTGCAAAACACTATTGTAGGTATTTATTAAAAATGGAAAAAAGTGAACTTCGTGCTGTTATAAAGTACTCTCATTTGAAAGGTTTAAGCCAGAAACAAATTATTGAGGAGTTGCAGACAGTATTAGGGGAACATGCACCCTCAAATGCAACAGTTTACAATTGGGTAAACGAGTTTAAACGTGGTCGGATAAGCACCAAAGATGAGCCACGCTCTGGGAGGCCAAAAGAGGTAACGACTCCAGAAACGGTGGAAAAAGTGTACAAAATTGTCACACAAGATCGAAGAATTAAATTGAGAGAGATTGCTGACATTGTGAACATTAGTTATGAACGTGTGCACAACATAATACATGATGAATTGGGTATGAAAAAGCTTTCAGCAAGATGGGTGCCGCGTTTGCTAACTCCTCTGCAAAAAATGAACCGAATGTCGACTTCAAAAGTTGGTTTAGACATGTTTATCAGAAATCCATCGGAATTTTTGCGTCGTTTCGTAACGATGGATAAAACGTGGATCCACCACTATACACCAGAGTCTAAAGAACAGTCCAAACAATGGGTAGAACGTGGCTCAAGTGCTCCAAAGAAGGCAAAGGTCGTTGCATCAGCTGATAAGGTTATGACATCTATTTTTTGGGATGCACAAGGTATAATTTTCATAGATTATCTTGAAAAGGGTAAAACCATCACAGCTGAATATTATTCATCTTTGTTGGATACATTGGACCAAAATATTAAGCAAAAACGGCTACATTTGAAGAAAAAGAAAATCCTCTTTCATCATGATAACGCTCCTTCACATTCATCTTGGAAAACGCAGGAAAAAATAAATGAGTTAGGCTATGAATTGCTCCTTCATCCGCCATATTCGCCAGATTTAGCTCCCAGTGACTTTTTCCTTTTTCCAAATATGAAAACAGGGCCCGGCGGAAAAAGATTTGTGTCAAATAGTGAAGTTATAGCTGAAACAAATGCTTATTTTGAAGGTTTTGAAAAAACTATTTTAGAGAAGGAATAAATATGTTAGAAAAGCGTTGGAAAAATGTATTGACTTAAAAGGAGATTATGTTGAAAAATAAATCAATTTTTTGTTAAAAAACCAATGTCTAGTTTTTCATTCTAAATACTTATCAATCCACCCTCGTATTTTATGCTCCACAAATTAACTCTTGTATAACTTTTTTCCTATGAGAGATAGGTCAACCTCGTCATAGATCCCCATGATTTGATTTATTTTGCATCGAAATATGCATTAAACAAATTTTGAAAAATTTTTGACTTAAAAAGTTTTGCATTTGAAAAAAAAGTAAACGTATAATCAACCCGATTACCCCTATACAGAAAACACCAACATAATACATTATACCAATAAAAAGTATACTATAAGTAAACTATAAATTCTATTTCTTTTAAATTGTTTATTGAATAAATATACTGTATATAATCATAATTATTACATTTTGCAATGTGATTGTTACGAAAAAAAACATCGACATTTCACTATTTGCACAATCACTAATACGTAAAAAACTAATAAACGTAAAGAATAAAAGTAATAAATAGAAAAAGAGATATATATATAATTAAATCCTAATGATTAATCTTCAGCGTAATTCAAAATTACTGATCGCTATGTAACCATTAATTGATCTTTACTGAGTGCTCATCACAAAGGGGCTTCTCGCACTCGCCTCAACACTTCCTCGTCTTTCTTCGCTTACGAATAGGCTGCTCGGTGCAAATGTAGCATCGCCCAACTACAACTTTTCTGCCAGTGACGTCTCGACGTTGGTTGTCAGCAGGTACTACTTGTTTTTCGAAGTAACTTTCGACTGCAAGCCTCGTTGCGTGGTTTCGCATAACCTGCTGGTTGGAAGCTCGCTCTTGAATTACCGGCATAGCTTACTCTTTTGAAAGCTGGCGCAAAAAGATTCGATTGATTTTGCTGGAAAGCATCTTATTATTTTCATAATAAATGACGTAAACAGCAACACAAGCATTATCCAACATATTGTTGAAAAAAGTTAGCGGTCATCTGCAAGTGCGCCGTTGCGTAAAGTACCTCATGCATATTTGATCCGTGGTATCAACGCCGGCTTTGGTTTTGTTGTAAACAAAAATTACCTGTGGGTGCGGCTGCTTCATCTTCGCTCCCGTCTTTAGCGTCACCTCCTCTTTCGGCGTCATAGTCGTTGTCTTCTTCTTCTTCTTTTCTGCTGTTGTTCCTCGTCGACATTTGCACTTTCGTCATTTTCAAATTCTTCATTTTCTGACGCTTCAGTGTCACGAGAAATATGCGTTCTATTGTCGCTTGAAAACCACTCGTCATCTTCACTGTCCGAAGGATCCGAACTATCGTCATTGTCCTCGCCTAGTAGCTGTTTCAAAAGAGCATCTTCTTCAGTTTCACTCAATCTAAATAAAAAATAAATGTATTATAAATATTTTTGATATCCTACTTACATATATTCTTTACATTACCTCAAAAAATCCATTCTCGATAACTCCTCCATGGTTTTGCACTTATTGCAATTTCATTTGTTATTTTAGATAAAAAACTTCGAAAAGTATACACAAATTTCAGAAAATACTTCACACAATATAAAGTTACAGAATCATATAAAATATTAACACACGCGTGCTCACGTACGCTAAACTATCCAATCTATCTTAGTAATGACTTCGCACCGCTACGTCTTGCTTCTTCGACGATGAAAACTGAACTATACTGCTATTCAAAATGTTTAACCCTATTGGTGTCAAAAGGGTTCTCGAACATACCTCAGGTGTAAAAGATTAGGAAGACCGACCTTTTCGCTAACCTCTCAAGTTTAATCCACCTGGCCTTCACAAAAACGAGAAATTTAGGGTGCAGCTGCTTGCGTTTTATACCTGATATAGGAGTACGAAAGTTGCTGTATATAATAAAGTCTATCGAGAGATGATTGACGATTTTTTATGGCTGGAATTGGATAGTACTGATCTGGACAACGTTTATTTTCAACAAGACGGCGCTACGTGCCACACAAGCAACGAAACCATTGATCTTTAAAGGGTAAACGTTTCCAGACCGTCTTATCTCTCGAAGAGGTGATCACAATTGGCCACCGAGATCTTGTGATTTAACACCTTGTGACTTTCTTCTTTGATGCCACGTGAAAAGAGAAGGTCTACGCCAACAGCCCAGGGTCGATTCAAGACCTCAAAGATGGAATTAGTGAGGCTATCGAAGACATAGGGCAGCCATTTTGCAATTCGGAAAATTTCATTGGAAAATTTCCTGTAAGCGTGGTCGTGGTGGTCATTAGCCTGATGTTATTTTCCACTGTTAACGGCATACCTTCCACTTTATAATGAAATAAACTTCCAATCATTTGTATTAAAAAATAGCATCTTTTTTAATATCAAAATAACACTTCTTCCTAAAAAACCCTTTGTTATTGATATATTCAATTATCTACACTATCTACACTAATATTATAAAGAGGAAAACTTTGTTTGTTTGTTTGGTTGTAATGAATAGGCTCAAAAACTACTGGACCGATTTTAAAAATTCTTTCACCATTCGAAAGCTACATCATCCACGAGTAACATGGATTATATTTTATTTGCATACAACTATTTCGGGATATAGAGAACTTATACTCATAAAAATGTCGTCGGGGTACCCGGGAACCCGGGTGGTAGAGTATGTAGATTTGTTTGGATGGCAACACAAGGGTTGATAGTAATGTGTAAAAATGTTAAAAAGAACCGAAAATGTCTCACTTTAAAAAACACTATAACAAAAAAAAAAAATCAAATGAAAAAAAGCTTTAAAAGTATATTTTATGCTCAAGAACTAAAAGAAGTATATAAAATGTTAAGAAGAACTGAATATGGCTAACTTTAAAGAACTTTATACCAAACACTTCCGACATGTAATATTATATAATCCACATTCTATGCTAATGGAATACCTGCAAAATGCCAAAAGGTCATCTATCAAAATGCCACATATTTGGTTTAACCAAGTTCATTAGAAAAATGTATATTTTAGCTTCACTTAAATTTGTTAACGAACCTTAGTCTCAAATATATTCACTGTGTGTATTTTTCTCACAACGCAGTACGTGTAACACCTGCAGCAGCATTTGAGTGAGCAACAGTGCCGCGCCTACTGCTGTTTGCCTGATCAGCTGGGCAGGCAACTCGAATTAAATTCCTACTTTTGTTATTGTGAATTTTCTTAAATTTTTCAGGCCTCGCCTAATATCGTCACTGTTGTGATTTAAATTTTTTGTTGTTATTACTGAAGGGGGCAAATATTTGCTAACAGTTTAGTGCCAAGGAGTCGCATTGCACAATGAGCAGCTACTAACGAAATCTACAAAACCAACTGCAAGAAACAACACCAACAACCATTGCAGGTGGCTGCAAACTAATAAGCAACATTCTCAAGCAGATTTGCTGCACAATAATTGCAGACACCAGGCACTAGAGAAAAGCATCACAACAAAAAAATAACTGAAATTCGCTTCTGTTGACATAACTAATGAGCAACGCAACTGCGGTGTAATAGTCTTGTTGTTATTATTGTTCGTTATTAATTTTTAGTTTCTACTAGTTGTTTACAACAGCAAGTTGAAGAATTCCAGAAATTCTGAAAACTAAATTTCCGCAGCGTAGAAAAACACTCAAGCAACTTGAAATTCATTGGCACTTCTGGGCGACACGAAAAATGCGCCAAGAAAACGAGCATTAACAACAACAAGCTATTCAGAAGTCTTATCTGCTTGAGTAAAAACCAGTAGTGGCATCACTTGCCGCATCTGCAACATATCAATTTCATCAACCAACGGCGGCAGTAGCAGCAGCAGAAGCAAAAGCAAAAACACTGACTGTAAGAAATTTGCTGTTGCTGCAATGAGTTGGTCGAGCAACTTTGGAACGAAAAATAACTGAAATTAATAAAATCGCTACAACTGCAATTTCTGGTTTCGTTTTTCATTTAGTTTTCGATTCTGCAAAAAAGGTACAAAAGAAAAAACGTAAGGAGCAGAATAAAAGAAGGTAAATAAGAATAAATTGCAGAAATGCTAAATGTATGTGTGTATGTCTCGTTATAATACAAAGTCATTAAAAATGCATCGAGCGAAAATTCGTGTAAATTTCGAGTGCTTTATTGAAGGTTCTGGACAAAAGTTTCTAAAAGCCTACGATCTTAGATTAGGCGCCAGCACCGGCTTGGAGATAAAATAAATTGATACAAATTAAATGAGTTATTCGTGCCTCGAAATTTCGTCATTACGCGTCATGTGTGTAAATCTCGCCATTTAAATCTCGCAGAAATTCCTTCGGCTATGACGACAGTGTACAGGCTCTTCGGAGACTGACGTTGGTCATAATAAAAAATTGTTGGCCTTTTTATTAATGGCGTGCCTCATCTTTCGCTTCAGTTTAGGAATTCTTCCGGGACTATTAACACATACCTTTCCTTTCGAAAACAAAAAGAAACACCCAAAGAACTGGTGAAAGTGACGCGATTCTGGTGGCCAAGTCGAAATAGACAATTTCGATGTTAGATCCTATAGAGCACATTGTGTGATAGGCTAGATCTTATGAGCGTGGATACCTGATAAAGAAGTGCCGCTTCACCGTACATGTATGAAAATCTACAAAACCAACAACAACCTGATAAAATTACCACAACCATATATTCAAAATAGACCAAACCCTGAAATAAGCTGATTCTACACCCCAACTTTTTGACGATGTTAATGCTGATTCCAACAACGCCGTGTTATCTGAACTTGTTAATCCCGTAAAGCTTATAGAACTACGAGGGGTTCCTTTTATATGTCGGGATTAGAGAACAAAAACAAGTTTTAATCATCGAAAATCACTTTATTGTTTTTATAAATATTCTTCATGAACGTCTATACACTTTTGCATGCGTTTGAACCAATTGTCGAAGCACTTTTGCCACTCTGAATGAGGTACCTCCAAAGCATGCATTCTGAATGCCGCAACCGCTTCTTCAGGTGTCGAAAAACGTTGACCTCTCAGTTCGTTTTTTAGGTACGGGAATAAAAAGAAGTCATTCGGTGCCAAGTCAGGACTATACGGCGGATGACCCATTAATTCGATGTTTTGGGTGCTCAAAAATGCAGTTGTTTGAGCCGATGTGTGAGAGCTCGCATTGTCCTGGTGAAGAGTGATCCGTCTTTGGCGATTGGGTTTCCTAATTTCTTGGGAGATAACTGGCAAAAAAATGGTTATGTACCACTCAGAATTTACTGTTCTGCGTTGTTCTAGTGGTACGGTTGCGACATGTCCAGTTTTTCCGAAAAAACAGGCGACCATTTGCTTGGAAGTGCTTCGTGCGCGAACAACTTTTGTTGGACTTGGCTCATCTTGAAACACCCATACAGTCGACTGCTGTTTACTTTCGGGCTCATACGCATAAATCCATGATTCATCACCTGTCATGATGTCATAGACGTGTTTCGAATCCCCGCGATCGTATTTTTTGAGCATTTCCTTCGACCAATCGACACGAGCCTTTTTTTGAGCGATTGACAAATTGTGTGGGATCCCACGCGAACAAATTTTTTTGACAGTCAAATGTTTATGCAATATTGAATGTATGCTGGTCCCTCTAATGCCTAAGAATGTCTCAGTCTCACGATAGGTCACATGACGATCTTGCAATATCAGTTCGCGCACAGCATCAATGGTTTTCGGAACAACAACTGATTTTGGACGACCTTCACGAAATTCTTCTTGGAGAGAACTACGACCACGATTGAGTTCATCATACCATCGATAAACACTGGTCCTTGATGGAGCTTCATCGCCAAAAAATGAATTAAGTTCATCCATGCAATGTTGCTGAGTTAATCCACGTCGAAAGTTGTAAAAAAATAATCGCACGAAAATGTTCACGATTTAATTCCATTTTTGGACCGAGATGAATCTTTCAAGTTACTGCAAACAACACAAATAGCGCTGGCATTTCAAAACGTTCTGAGTACGTAAAAGCCAAAAAATGTCAAACTTTGCGATACAGCTGTCAATTGCCAGATTGCAACACCAGGGTTGCCAAATCCCGACATATAAAAGGCACTCGTATACAAAATGACTTTAAGCAAAACCAATAGTTTCGTCAGAATTTTGATAGACTTATCAAAGCCGTTTGACATTCTGTAATATTACATAGTTCTTCAATTTAGTGCTGAAAGAAATGTTTTTTTTGTTTTGCAAGTCTGAAACATAATAATAATTTACAGTCCTCTAAAAGCTTATATGAACTTAAGAACTAAAGATAATACAACTAAAAAGAAGTTTAAAATTTATAAAATTCCTTCTTTGACAGCGAAATGTCTAGTAGGATATCGACTCGAGATATTTCTTAGTGCGCGCACAACAGGAGCATTCGCTTAATACGTTTTAAGCAATTTAATAGAGTGAAATATCCGTGACAGAGATGAACAATTCTTCTCTCCTTTAATTGCACTCAAGACAAAATATAGTGAGAATATAGGCCTTCTGCTCTACCTTCCATAGAGACCTTAAATGAATTGAAAACAAACGGGAATTATGGGAAGGGATAGGATTTGCGAATTTTAACGATCTGTGAGCATATTTAACGAACACATTCTGTACACGCGCAGTTCTCTCAATTGCAAATTCGTGCCACGGCTTCCAGATAAATGTTGCATATTGCATATAGAGCGAACAAAGGAAGTGATTTGAGAGTGTAAGGGTCCGGGAGCTTCGTGCTATTACGCAGTCCAGTTGTATTACAATAATACACTGAGTGGCGACAAGACGATGTGTTCCTTTACATGAAATGAAAACAACGAATCTGACTCTTCGAAATTAAAAATAGCTTAGCCAATATGGCGAAAAAAATTCATTTAAAATGAATCATCAAAATCAAATTCAAAAGCACACTTGTATATACTTCATTAAGTGTGCAGTGCAATACACTAATATCATAATGTTATCCCAAATGAATGTGTCACACAAAGCTTCATTTATTTTTCGGGTATTAAATCATTTGCGTTTATCTCTCTTTATTTAACAGCAAACTCACATACTGCATTACCGTTATGTTATATTCTGCAGGTAATATTGTCAGAGCTCCCATTTTACGAAGAGGAGTCGTGCCGACAGTTGACTATGCTGATGTTTACTCTAGTGATCTTCGGCACTATGCCCGCAATACCGTGTGCTGCTAACATTTTTGAGTATTGAGTGCTGCTGTTGTTTTTAGTTCTCTGTATATCGATATTAATACTCCTGTGTTAACCCTATGCTAGCTCTCAATTTTGTTATTTATTTGAAAGAGATCGCACACATCTTTACATGCGGTGGCGGGTATATTGCGTACACCGTACATGTACGGTTATTCCTAGTTATCTGGAATAACATTAGATAATTTAATTATTACGCACTGGTTAACATCGAAAAAAATGAAGTATTAGCATTTAAAAAAAATTTAAGTATTAGCAAAATTTTGCAGGAATGGTACCCGAAATGTTTTTCACTCCCTGCTTCCTAAGAACTGAATTTAGGTAGGTATGTCAGTCTTGTACAATAAATTAATCAGCATAATACCTAAATTCATTTGTGGAACAACATACAAGATGCATATCATAATACCTAACTCCAGCACTGAAATTGTGTTTGAAAATCCTACTTTTGAACATCTGCCTCCAGAAAGCATTTTTTCTTCCGGTGCATTCCCAACAATGTTGTCATCTTTTATTCTGATCCATGACGCTGAACAAACTCTTCGCCTCATTACATTTGCTGCTCATAGTCATGCGATAAGGCAACATAGTGCAGGCAGCTAACAACACATTTGCAGCGCCTTATTATGCGCATCATTATCAAGGAGATGTAGCTGCAACAATACACTAAATGAGCAGTAACAAAAATAACAATCAGCAATGGTACTAAATCGAGGCAAAAAAGTAAAACCAAAAGAAGAAATGAAAAACTGAAATTGTATTGGCCATAGCATGGAGTCCGTCCGCATCGCTGTTGGTTGCTGGTTGGTGACCAACTTTTTTATGCACCAGCCTTGTGCATGTTTTTGTTGTTGCTATTGTTTAAATTACTGTTGTTTTTATTGCTTATTTTGTATTGTGTGGTTACAACAAGATTTATAACCTACGAAAAACTGTCATCATGGTATTTGCGCCACAGCGAACACCAAAGCAAAGGAAGCATTGGCGGCGGGCCGCAAAAAAGATGACATTGTCTGTCAAAAATTTCAACATTTTCAACAAGCCGGAGCTGAAGAAGTTAAAATTGAATCCAATGCGCAGCGCGAAAGCAAAAAATGGCACAGCTAACATCGCATGCTGCGGAAAACAATTTTGCACAATTACGAGTTGGCTTGGTCGCATGGCTGGTGGCTTGGCTGGTGCGCGTTGGAACGACCGGCCATGGTCATGTGGCACAAATGACCAATGCAGCATGAACAGCGACAGCAACAGCCACAACAATGGCAATGATATTCAGGCGCGCTGCAAAACTTACACACAACAAAGACTAAAAGAACAAAAACAAAAACAAAAAAAGGAAATACAATAAATAAATAAAACGAGCAGCCTTGAAATGTGAATGAGAATGAGCTGCGATAAAAAAACGTCCAAGACCAAGAGATAATGCAGCAAAGCATGGAGCAGCAGCAGTGCGGTGCTTCGAAAGCCCGAGTCCTTTTTTGTCACTTAAATTGTGGTGATAACACACAGCAATGAGAGCAAACTGCTATACGCGACACACAAAAACAAAAAAAACAGAAATGAAAACCGAAGAATGAGAAAATAGGTACAATAATCTCTGACTGCGTTGTGAACGCGTAACGAAACGCGCTTGCAACGCGGACTAGCAATACGGGTGCTTCAACGACCGTCTGGCCGGCCGGCCATGGCCTCTAAGTGCATGCTGACAAAAATCACACAGCCAATCAAAGGAAAACAAAAGCAACAGGAAAGAACATCGAAAAGGTACAAAAAGTGCGAAGCAACAAAAGGTAAGTATGACAAGAAAAAATGCAAAAATTCGCTCAACAAAAAGCCGACTGATGCTCAACGAAACTTGCTAAAGCGCGACAAGCGCGCAGCAGATAAGTGAAGCAAAACAAAAAAAAAACACATATAATATTTAGCGCATTTTATAGTTACAAGTGTTGTAGTCATATTGTTCACTTTGTTTCTGCTTGTTTTTTTTTACTTCGCAGGATGCACCCAGCAAATGCTAGATATCGCACTTACTTATGCGTGCAAATGCTTATCTCTCTGGCAGAATTTTTTATGTAATGCTTGCGACTATCTCTCTACTGTTCGTATGACATTATGACCATTTCAGACGCTAACTATCTTCTTCTTCTTCTTAATTGGCGCGATAACCGCTTACGCGATTTTGGCCGAGTTTAACAAAGCGCGCCAGTCGTTTCTTTATCGTGCTAACCGGCGCCAATTGGACACACCAAGTGAAGCCAAGTCCTTCTCCACCTGATCTTTCCAACGCAGAGGAGGCCTTCCTCTTCCTCTACTACCACCAGCTGGTACCGCATCGAATACTTTCAGTGCCGGAGCGTTTGTATCCATTCGGACGACATGACCCAGCCAACGTAGCCGCTGGATCTTTATTCGCTGCGCTATGTCTATGTCGTCGTAAAGCTCATACAGCTCATCGTTCCATCGTCTGCGATATTCGCCGTTGCCTACGTGCAAAGGTCCAAAAATCTTGCGCAGAATCTTTCTCTCGAACACTCCAAGCGTCGCTTCATCGGATGTTGTCATCGTCCACGCTTCTGCGCCATACGTTAGGACGGGCATGATGAGAGTCTTGTAGAGTGTTAGTTTTGTTCGTCGAGAGAGGACTTTACTACTCAATTGCCTACTTAGTCCAAAGTAGCACTTGTTGGCAAGAGAGATTCTACGTTGGATTTCAAGGCTGACATTGTTATCGGTGTTAATGCTGGTTCCTAAATAAACGAAGTCTTTTACAACCTCGAAATTATAACTGTCAACAGTGACGTGGGTGCCGATACGCGAGTGCGCCGACTGTTTGTTTGATGACAGGAGGTACTTCGTTTTGTCCTCGTTCACCACCAGACCCATTCGCTTTGCCTCTTTATCCAGCTTGGAGAAGGCAGAACTAACAGCGCGGTTGTTAAGGCCGATGATGTCAATATCATCGGCATACGCCAACAATTGTACGCTCTTATAAAATATTGTGCCTGAGCGATTAAGTTCTGCGGCTCGTACGATGCTCTCCAACATCAGGTTAAAGAAGTCACACGACAGCGAGTCACCCTGTCTGAAACCTCGTTTGGTATCAAACGGCTCGGAGAGGTCCTTCCCAATTCTGACGGCGCTGCTGGTGTTGAGCAACGTCATCTTGCATAGCCGTATTAGTTTTGCGGGGATACCAAATTCAGACATCGCGGCATATAAGTAACTCCTTTCCGTACTGTCGAATGCAGCTTTGAAGTCGACGAAAAGATGGTGTGTGTCGATTCTCCTTTCATGGGTCTTTTCCAAGATTTGGCGTATCGTGAATATTTGGTCGATGGTAGACTTTCCAGGTCTAAAGCCACACTGATAAGGTCCAATCAGTTGGTTGACGGTGGGCTTCAGCCTTTCACACAATACGCTCGCTAGAACCTTATAGGCGATATTTAGAAGACTAATCCCGCGGTAATTGGCACAGATTGCAGGATCACCCTTCTTATGGATTGGGCAGAGCACACTTAAATTCCAATCGGCAGGCATGCTTTCATCCGACCATATTTTGCATAGGAGCTGATGCATGCACCTTACCAGCTCCTCGCCGCCATGTTTGAATAGCTCAGCCGGCAGTCCGTCGGCGCCCGCGGCTTTGTTGTTCTTTAGCCGCGTTATCGCTATTCTCACCTCGTCATGGTCGGGTAGCGGAACGTCAATTCCGTCGTCAACGATTGGGGTATCGGGATCATCACATTCTCTTTGACATGCGCAGCTATCACTATTAAGCAGGTTCGAGAAGTGTTCCCTCCATAATTTAAGAATGCTCTGGATGTCGGTCACCAGATCGCCGTCTTTGTTCTTACAGGAAAACGCCCCGGTCTTAAAACCTTCTGTAAGCCGCCGAACTTTCTGGTAGAATTTTCGGGCGTTGTTCCTATTGGCCAGCATCTCAAGCTCCTCGCACTCACGTATTTCGGCCTCTCGTTTCTTCTGTCGAATAATACGTCTCTCTTCTTTTCTTAGCTCTCTGTAGCGGTCCCACATGGCTCGCGTTGCGCCCGATCGCAGCGTGGCTCTATAGGCAGCATCTTTTCTTTCGGCGGCAGCATGACATTCCTCGTCGTACCAATTGTTTTTTCGGGCTCGCCGGAATCCGATTTCTTCCTCGGCGGCGGTACGTAGAGAACGAGAAATATTGCTCCATTGCTCGTGCATGCCGGTTTGTTGGGCAGTACTCTCTGAGAGCAAGAGTGAGAGTCGAGTGGCGAATCTTCTGGCTGTCTGTTGTGATTGCAGCTTTTCGATGTCGAACATTCTTTGCGTAGTTAGATGGACGCTTTTCGCTGCACAGAGGCGTGTGCGCAGTTTGGCTGCAACAAGGTAATGATCCGAGTCGATGTTGGGTCCTCGGATCGTACGTACATCTAATACACTAGAAGCGTGTCTTCCATCTATCACAACATGATCGATCTGGTTTCGCGTTTTTCGATCAGGAGACAGCCAGGTAGCTTGGTGTATCTTTTTATGCTGGAATCTGGTGCTGCAGACTACCATGTTTCGGGCCCCGGCGAAGTCGATCAGCCTCTGTCCGTTACCGGATGTTTCGTTGTGCAGGCTAAATTTTCCGACTGTGGGACCAAAAATTCCCTCCTTGCCCACCCTGGCGTTGAAGTCGCCAAGCACGATTTTTATGTCGTGGCGGGGGCAGCGCTCATAGGAACGTTCCAGGCGCTCATAGAAGGAATCTTTGGTCGCATCGTCCTTCTCTTCCGTCGGGGCGTGGGCGCAAATTAGCGATATGTTGAAAAATCTGGCTTTGATGCGGATTGTTGCGAGACGCTCGTCCACCGGAGTGAACGACAGTACTTGGCGACGAAGTCTCTCTCCCACAACAAATCCGACACCGAATTTGCGCTCCTTTACATGGCAGCTGTAGTAGACGTCGCAAGGTCCTATGGTTTTCTTTCCTTGCCCCGTCCATCGCATCTCTTGGATGGCAGTGATGTCAGCCTTTACTCTCACGAGGACATCAACCAGCCGGGCAGAGGCACCTTCCCCATTAAGGGACCGGACATTCCAGGTGCATACCCTCAAATCATAGTCCTTAGTTCGTTTGCAGGGGTCGTCATCAGTGTTGGAAGTTCTCATCCGAGGCTTTGTATATGCTTTCATTGGGGGGAGGTTTTTAAGTGGC